>LR753422.1:437065-459489 GCA_902729485.2 Mus minutoides
CTCCCTCCCTCCCTCCCTCCCTCCTTCCCTTCCTGCCTTTTACTAGTAAAAGCGCAGGTTAGCCGTCATCGTGATGCTGCACATTGCTACATACAAACTTTTTGTTGTATTTTATTTCTTCGTGTGTAGGAATGTTCATGTCTGACAGGGTCAATGTCCAGGATTCTCTTCCATGCTCTCCCTAATGTGTGTTTGTTTTGTGGGCTGTTCGTTCGTTTTCTTTGAGACAGGTCTCTAAGTGAGTCTATATACAGCCCACTATTCTGGCTAGACTGGCTACCCGGCAAGGCCCCAGGGTCCTCCTGTCTCATGCTCCACTGTCTCTGGAGTTACAGGTCTGATCCTCCATGCCAGGCTTTTCGTAGGCACTGGAGGTCTGAGCTGGGTCCTCATGCTTTTCCCACTGAGCTGTCTCCCTGGCCCTGTGCAACATTTCTAAGTGTCTGGTGTAGGGCGGGGCTCCTGTGCCAGTGTACCCTGCTATATTGCTCTAGGAGGCTACTCTCATTTTAAACTGCAAACCAACCACGGAAAATAAATATATAACTCAAAGGAAAACACCTTTATAGAATAACTTTGTCTATATGTATAAGCCCAGCCTCCCTCCTTACTTCAAAATTTAAGTTCTCAGAAATAGAATGAATAAAATAAAATTAAATTAAGATGTCGTCAAGCTAGAAGACTAACACTAAATTAATATAGTTCAGACTCAGATAGGAAGCAGACACCTCATTCTCCCTTATCAGTACAAGCACCCAACTAGGCTGATAGACTCCCACATGAAGTGCAATCAAGGAAGCCGTAGCAAACAAAACCACCACCACCAACAACAACAACAAAACCCTTACCCCACCCCACCCCACACTTTCCAGGAGACATCATGACCACACTGTGAGGTCATCCTTCAGTACTAAGACCTAAGTAATCTCTTGCACACAACTTAAAACCATAACATCAGGGTAAGAGGCTGGATTCTGTAAGGGGAGCAAGATATCTCAAGGCCACACCTAGAAGGATTCCAAGATAAAACCTCTGCTTCCCGAGGATGCTGGTATGAACACTCACTGGACTGGCAGCTGAAGAGTAGCTACAGGAGAGGTCCAGATCTACTGCCCAGAGTTTACATGACCTGCTGCTGCTGTCCTCGCTAGGGCCTGCCTGCAAGCATGACCCATTGCTGGTGTCCCTGCACCGAGACACTGTTCCTTAGGCTGCAATTGTTTGTGCCAGCATGCTTTAGTCTCAACATCATCTTCCCTGCCAGGGATTTCCAACTGTGACACTGGCTAGGCACTGGTATCTGCTTGACCAACCCCTGGCAAGCACCCGGGGCCCTAGGTCTAATGAACTTCCTGGCTGATGACACATCAAGTGTTCCCATACTTCCTGCTGGAGATCCAGCACTGTCCCTGACTTCCCTGGGAGGAGGCTCTGGGAACCTTGCTCTGGGGTTCTTCTGGACACCACTACAGACATGTCTGTCATTCACTGTTTATCTTCACTGGAATAGAGCTTAGCCAGGCCAAGCTAGCGATGGGCTTAGAGTGCTCAATAAAGACAAGGATATCTTCCCTTGTGAGAGTCACGGGGCAATCAAGAGACTAGGACGGGTCAGAGCCCTGAGGCATAAGGTGGGGGGTAGCTGCTCTCCAGGAGACTATCTGGTAGGGCGAGATGCTTTTTAGCTTTTGCCAAGCTAAAGAATCTCAACTCTTCGAACATGGCAAAGCTGATCAAAACCTGCTCGCTAAATCTATGTCAAAGACCAGATTACAAAATGGGGCTCTGTTCAGTTCTGAGCTTAATATATATTGCCAGCAGGTGTTTATAGAGCTACAGACAGAATGCTATTCCCGACCCATGATGTTCCTATATTCTCCTTCCAGAACTCGAGGCAGGACCTGACAGTATGACATGTAAGTCTAAGCACCTAGAGACCACATTCACAGCACATACTTCATGACTACAGAACCAGGGTCTGAGAGCTTCTGCCCAGATCACCAAATGCAAGAACTACAAGACGAATCCCTCTAGTGTGGGTTGGACTATGAAGGTGGAGATGAGAGTCTTGAGCAGATGCAGGAGATGCAGAATGTGGGACTCCTCAGGCCTCTCCACGCCCCACCCTGCACACGGTGCCGTCTAAAGGGGCACATGGCCAAGAGATGCTCTGCTTCCTGAAGGGCAGAAAGGAGAGCCGCAGCTAAACACACAGGGATTAAACATGGACCAGTGACGATAAGGAAATCTGTTCCTTCTGTCTGTGGCCCCTTAAATGAAGCAGGTAATTTTGCTTGTCAGCAAAAGGAGAGGAGAAGAAAACTCCTCCTTGCCCTGGAGAACTGCCAAGGCTGTGCCCTGCCCACATGTGGGGACTTGGCTGAATGGGCACAGGATTGGGGGGTTCGCATATGCAGGGACAGACAGAAAACTCTGAGCAGAGTTGTTCCTTGTTCCTCTAAGGAACCCAAGCCAATACCCCAAGGAGTCTCAACTGCTGGCATTTCCTATATCCACTTATTAAATCAGCATGTAAAAGTGATGTATATTTACATTAAAAGTCTATGAAAACACATGTGTATATGGCTGTGAACACAAAGGGATAGGCAGGAGAAGTATACAAATTTCAATATAAATGTAAGACAAATAAAATAGAAGTAAAACTTGACTTAGACTTAGTCCATTATATGGGCCATATGACTTTTTTGCATTTTATCACTGAACTGAATTAAAAGTCAAGAGAAAATAGAGGGTTTGAGGATGAAGCATATTTTAATAACCTTAAACAAGCTAATCCTTCCTTCCTTCCTTCCTTCCTTCCTTCCTTCCTTCCTTCCTTCCTTCCTTCCTTCCCTTTCTCTATAGAAAATAGAGTTAGGGTAATATCTCGAGCCAAGAATTACTCTAACAGGGTTTTTTTCGGTGATGAACAATTAACTTCCAGATTCTTACCGTCGTGAATTTCGTAAGCCAAACTAGTGATCTTCTGCGTAATGATCATCATTGGGCTGTGACGAAACAAAAGTAGATATTTTAAATGGAGAATGTTAGAGCAACATGTACGAAACAGGAAAAAGCCTCAACGCTGCTTACATGGCAATAAAATCCTCAAGTGGTTACCAATGCAAAAACTCGTAGGGGATTTTTTTTAAAGAGTTAACTACTCAGGGTGTCTCTGTACTTGGGAAGTATGAGAGAAAAGAAATCAAAGGGTTCTTTTTCTTTCTCTGTGGTTTTAAAAAGCAAATAAAAGGAGGACTCTATGCATAAAAGCAACCCTCTGTGAGCCAGCCTGCTTCAACTTACACATCCTAAAATGAGGGCGGGGCCATCAGACGTGGCCAGCTTGTGGCTCGGTACTTCCTCCAACCTTCCCCTGGGCCAGCTGCCCACAGCTGGACAGCAAAGAGAACAGAAGATGCCCGGAGAAAGGGGGATGAGCAGAAATTTAAAGAAGTTGGGTGAGAAGTACAGAGGTGTAGAGCCAAACAGCAAGAGGGAAACAGAAGACAGAAAGATCAGAAGGCCACCGCCATGCTAAAAGCAGGAACGCTGATGCCAGCCACCCACAACCAAGAAGCCTTGCTAAAGAAACTGCAGCATGGCTCCTACATCTTGTAAGATTCTAACTGAATGGCTAACTTGGAGGAAAACCAAACACTGGAACAAGGAACACCTCACCCTCACGGCATCAGCTTTCAGACGCCTATTCAACTTTCTGAAATGCCAACAGGCAGAACCTGTGCTCTGCATGCTGAGAGGGCCAGGAATCTCACCACATCGACCTGAAAAAACCTCTCAAAAAGGACCACATGGAATCACTCTCATCGGGCAGCCAGAGCCAAGTGGTCATGAGAGGTAGAGGCTCAGGCTCCATCCGGTGAGGTTCCAATACTGATTTTCTGTCAGCCATGCAGCTGAGAGTGGAGAGGGTGGGGGCTGTCTCCCAGTGTGTGCACCCAGTAGCAAGGGTTTGCTTCCACATCTCACTCTGGAGTCAGATTCACAGCTGTGCCCTTGAAGACTCAAGCTCCAAGGGACAAGGTCAGATGAGGGCTGTTTTCCAATTCCCCGTGCTTAAGAGGGAAGGATTTCTCTTGGCTCCCTTAAAAGCCAATTCTTACAGTTACCTAGGAAATCATTGCTCAGCTGGCCTAATCCCCCAGGTTGCTCTGCACACAGGCCGGGCCGGCTGTCATTTCTGCCTTGTAAGACATCCTTCATGTCCTTCAGGATTATACAAATGCTCTGAGATTTCCATCTCCTTTGGGGAAAGACTCATTGTTCTCACCCTGCCTGATTCTCTTCATAATGAATTACAAAAGCCTCTTCAGTTCTAAACTCTAAATCCTGTGCACATGTAACTAAGAAAACCTGATAAAATAATGGCCAAATTTATGTGATACCTACACATTGACACAATCAGCTATGGCTATCATATATGATATATGATGCATATCATATATATTATGTCCAAGAGATGTATGTTTAAAATGTATGTCCTTATGGTACAGAGATGTATGTTTAAAATGTATGTCCTTATGGTACCCATTGTACATCCACATCCTCCATGTAATTTCTACTCATGAGGTACAAAGGATGTTGAACCTCCAGACAGGACCACACCCTGGTCTGGGAGGCTGAACAGTGCTTAGGTGAGCAGTTGCCCCCACCCCCACCCCATCTGAGCTTCCCGGAGTCACTCTGCAAAGACAGAACACTGGTGACCATTGGCCCCATGTGTCGCCTTTGGTTTTTAGTGGTGGCGATCCATTGCCTCTGGCTCAACTGCTCCCAGGAGCACAGTGAACATAAGACTACAACAAAAGAAGATGAAATCAGTACAGACTGCAGAGGACCGTGTTGTGAAAAAAGATAAGAAAGGGTTGCTGGAAATTTCAGAAGAGATGAATGGATCAAAGAGAGTTAAAGAAGCTGGAGAGGAACAGATTGAACAACTCAACACAGAGCTAGGGTGCAGCTGGGAGACAGGATCTGGGATAGGGAGAGGCAGCCTGGGATAGGGAGGGGGAGCCTTGGATAGGGAGGGGCCACCTGGGATAGGGAGGGGACAAAAATATGTCAAAACCCACACCCTCTTAGGGCAGAGCCTGCTGCTATACAGAGAAAACACCATTAGGAACCCACCACAGCCCCTCAGAGAGTAGATATGGTGTTTTCCTCAACAGCACACTGTAAGTATCAGTTTCAGAGCAGTTAGTGTGACTGACATAGTGCTCTACCTTTATTGACATAAGGGCACTCCCTGATACCTAATCCCTTCCCCTGTCGAAGAATCTGGCATAGCCTGCCAGGTAGGGCAAAGAGCCTCCCATCTGTTGTAGAGCAGACAGGGAAGCAGTCCCCAGACTCCAAAGGAGGGGTCAGGGCCTGGATAAGACCTGCTCTATCTTTGTGGCAACATCACTGTCTCGGTGAAAGACAACTGGGAATGCAGGGAAACAGACTGCCACGACTCTGGTTACTGGAACAGCTTCGGTTAACACAAAGATACTCCTCTCAACTAAGGAAAAATTTAAAGACTTATTTTTATCTTACACATATGAGTGTCTGTATATGTGTATGTGCACCATGTGCGTGCAGTGCCTGTAAAGACTAGAAGGGGGTGTCATATCCTTGGAACTGGAGTTACAGATGGTTGTGTGCCACCATGTGGATGTTAGGAACTGAACCTGGGTCCTCTTAGACTCTGAGACATCTCCGTCCCCTGAACTAAAACATGAAAAAACAAACAAACAAACAACACAAAGCAACACACACACACAAAACCCTCTATATTTTCTGATATAAAAAATGATGAGAACATTTTTTTAATTATACATTTCTCTACAAAAAATGAAGCAGAATAATTTGATCCCAAATTCTCTACTGTAGTTGACACTACTAGAGAAGGAAGGTTTAAGATAAAGGAATACTTTTAGCACTGTCTCGTTATCTCTCAGAGATGACTGAACTCCAATGATGCTTGTCTATTAATGCCTAAGTAACTACAAGCACCCTCTTGCTACCAGGCCATGTTACCTAACAACAGAGGCAAGCTGTTATGTCCCTACACTCAAATCCCCTTTATGCAAACAAGTGTTCTTTATCTATAAGACTAGTGGAAACCAAACCAGCCCCACCTGCCCAACACCAAGTACATTGGTAAGAGCTCAGTTAGCCCAGTCTGAGTCACCCATTGATTTACTCAGTTAGACCACAGTCTGAGTCACCCATTGATTTACTTATTCTCCTCGCTCAGAAAGAGAACACTTAATTAACATCTACAAAGCACCAAGCTTTGAGTTCACCAGAGACTCAATGAGCCACACATTCTTGCTGCCACAGAACTACTATAGAATGATGAACAGGCAGATCTGCAATCTCCAAGTGCTGTGCAGGACAACAGAGAGAGGAATGGGAAACACAGATGAGAGGTAAACAGCACCCCAAAGTGACATAGGAATGAAGATCGGGCTACTCGAAAGCCTGGGGTAAGGAGGCCAAGGTCACAGCCTGGAGTGGAAGTGTGACTGGCCTTGGAAGAGCAGCAAGGAGACCAGTGTGAGGAGGGGACAGGGCAGAAGGCGGGCTTCCCGGGGCTATGCCTTTCACCAAGAGATAAGGGTTGACTGGGTTTCAGTGGGAGCACGTCTCACTCAGAGAGAAGACTGAGCGAAGACCATAACGTGCAGAAGTGGGGATAAGGAAGCAGGGGAGGTGGACAGGGGAGGTGGATAGGGGAATGTAGGACCAGAACAGGCCATCTGCAGTGAGTCCCAGGTGTGTTCTAAAGCCAGCGGGGCTTTGATGACTATTTGGTGTAGCTGAGGCAGGATTTCAGACCAGATGCTACCAAGCTTTCTGACAAGGGTAAGGGACACCAGAGCAACAGGTGAGAGATCCAGGAGTCTACATTGAGTGTGTTTTATGCAAGATGCTGATTAGATAATGGGTTGGAACATGGGGAACAAGCCAGCTGGCTATATGGAGCAAAATTCACAAACTGGGCCAGCAACTTGGCTCAGTGGTTACAGGTGTCTGCCACCAAACCTAATGACCTGAGTTTGGTTCCCAGGTCCCACATGGAGGAGGAGAAAACCGGCTCCTGCAATCTGTACTTCTCTAATGTACATGCACATGTACACATACATGAATACACACATGTGCACACATGCTCACGCATGCACACATACACACACACACAAATTAACAGAACATAATTAAAAATTTTAAACCCATAAATCTTGACTGCCCTCTACCATGGCAGTGAAAGGGAGAACTCTTTAATATTTCTCAAGGCAGTTACTGACTCTAAAGTAGAAAGGACAGTGACAACCGTGTGGATTAAATAAAGCAACATCACCAGTCCCTTCCACAGCACCAGAGACACAGCACAGTCCTCTCTCAAAGTCATGCAGTCACACCGTCACCTACCAAACAAACACTAAGACTGCTTCAGGCATGAGGTGTTGAATGCACACAACAACCAAATGGGAAGTGTTATTTCTGAAGATGCTTCCTGCCAGGACTAAGTGATACACAGGTGTGCATAGACATACACACCACACACAGACACACACACACACACACACACACAGACACACACACACACACACACACACACAGAGACAGACACACAGACAGACACACACACACACACACACACACACACACACACACACACACGCACGGTTTTGCTTTCCATGGTTCTTATGATCTCCAGCCAACCACAGTCTGAACACATAAAATGAAACACTCCCCTGTTTTACATTTTATGCTTCTGTGAGTAGCATCTTGTGGATTCCATTCTGTCCCACAGTGGTCACAAATGACTATTTCTCCGGCCCACCCTGCTGAGTATGCTGTTACCTATCAGCCCCATAGAAGCCATCTCAGCCATCAGAGCAACTGTCGCAGTACCAGAGTGCCTGGGCCAGGGTAGCACTTAACAAGAGCCCTGAAGTGGAAACACAGGGGCTCGGCTAGGCCAAAGGGAAGCAGTTTCTTTCTGTGAATGTGCAGGTTTATTGTGGCTATCTGTGCACAGAAAAACAGTGCAAACAGGATTAATTGCCATGATACGTAGTATATCCCCTGTGGTTTAAAACATCTCCCATAGATAGAGATAAAGGGGAGTTATCACAGCTACCTTAATGAGTGATATTTGAATAAATGTATAGATGACAGAAACTTCAAACAGAGAGCCAAGAGAGAAGAACCCCAATCATTTCCTCTGGGGTTTGAACAAGATGCTCCAAGTCTGAACCAGGGTGCTCCAAACAGAAGGGTAAAGGAGGAAGGCACAGAAGAAGAAGGTGCAGAGGAGAGTGGCCTGGATGCTGGCTGGAGCAATTCGGGCAGGGTCTGCAGACCTGAGTCAAGGAGGTGTTCCTGACACGTGCTGCGCCCAGAATCCACTCAAATTCAGGGGTAGAGCTCAGGAGGGGTAAGAAGCAAGCAACAGAGTCCCCATAGCTCTAGTCTGTTTACTCCTGTGGTGACAGGACAGGATGCTTCCTGTAGTCAAATGTAGGTCAAGGGCTGGGAGACACACCCCCAGAGCTGGAGGTGCAAAGTCTCCCGTGGTTGACTATTCCACATCACCCTATTTACACACAGTTACTGGGCACCGTGTGAGGAGGATTATAAAGAACAGCTAGCGGCCTTCATGACTCATTTCACAGAACACAAAAACATGTCTAAAATTAGACTCCGGACACCAATAAGGCTTCTCAAGATGGGGAGGCAAAAATGGCAATCACACCTGCAGCGTTTAGGCCACGTCTGTCCCTGCCTCTGCTCGAAAAGAACTGGCTTCCACAAAAGCCCGACCAAAAGCATTGCGCATGCTCAGTCGGCCTTAGCCAGGGGACACAGGAGACCAGCTGGCAGGCCAACACCCACGCAGCAGCTGATATTATATGCCTCGCTGTAAGACACAGCCTTCGATTTGAATGGGAATTATTCCACATGCACCCCCTTGTGCGTCTGTTTTGCAGTGGACACATTGAGTGATCCTTTTAGCAACACAGATCCGATTCCAGAGAGAACACGGTTCTTGCCTCCTGCAATTTATTCATTCACGAGAGGTCAGGGCTTTCTTTCCTCTTCACGTCACAAATGCCCAGAATAGTTATTTAAAGAAATAAGCCAGGATGTCCCCACTGAATTAATGATCCCACAACTGCTCTTCTGCATATTCCCTGTGTTTACTTATGTGGGATGGAGGTCATGTGGTTCAGCTTAGTGACAACTCATTGGAGCTGCAGCTCATTCTCCCATGTAGGTCCTGAGAATCAAACCCAGGCCGTTAGGCTTGGCAGCAAGCACCTTTACCCTCTGAGCCATCCCACTGGCCTTGCCGCACTCTTCTTTCTAGTATCTATCCCGATTTCCTAACCGGTCTCCTTGCTGTCTGAGTAGGGTGATCACTGCTCTCAAGCATTTATTCTTTTGGTTGTACTTCATTGTGAGTTGGCTTTTTAGGGTCTTACTGTATCCTAGCTAGTTTAGAACTTGCTATGTAGACCATGCTGGCCTCAAACCTATGACCAACCTCCTGCCTCTATGTCCCAGGTCATTGGAGTTATAAACTTAAGTTTATATTCAGCTTCTCTAGGCAAATTACTGCATTAAGGCAACAGAATAACTTGAGAAGAATTACCAGATTTGACCATCTGGGATAAACATAGTAAGAAATGTCTTTGAGACACATAAAAATAGCTTAGTCAGGAGCCCCACTACCCAAGGCTGTATCTGATAACCAGAACCCAGTGACACCACTCACTCAAGATAACCAGATGCAGGCCCAGGACCTCATGATGTACACTGGACAGTATATAAGCAGCGCTCCATACACCTGTTAGAGACTCCACCTTGATCTGCCCTGTGGCTAGAGTCTCACCCAGGGTCCTGACTTAAATCAGAGACTTCTTCTGTTAGACCCTGGACCTGACCTTCAGCTGTGATGTGAGCAGCCTTGAGGAGACAGGCTTACGACCATAGTTATGAACTTTGTGTGATGTCCCTCCGTACAATAAGATAAAGCTTTTGTTACCAACTCTGCATACCCACTTTCTTACCGCTAACACTATCTAAATACAGGTGGGCTGTTTCTCAAGTTCAGATCTCTAAGTGAGATGTTACAGCTATCTTCAAGGCCCAGTCCATTTCGTCTTAGACACACTCCTGGGCATTTTCCAGCTGCTTTTGAAAGATGCTCTTCTTCTTTTTTTCCCTATTACATCTTTAAGTTATTTCCGATAGAAAGAGATACTAATCATTTCCTACTTTTCTTGTATTGCGTTTCTAAAGCCGAGGTGAGACCTCACGACTTCGGTGGCTTTCTAACTGTTCTGCAACTAGAAACTTCTAATAATAGGACAGTCTTTTATCATAAGAAATCCTGAACCTAACATCAGATGAGGATCTGTATACACACACTCACCCACTCTCTCTCTCTCCCCTCCCTTCTCTCTCCCACTTCATCTTAGTTCTTCTAGTCTCAGTCAAGAGATGAAAACTTAATTCCTCAGCAAGAGCCCAGGCCTCCCTTCCTGTGCTCCCTCCAGACACTCACAGTTTAAAGAGCAAGGACACTTGTCCCAATCCACAGGGTGGCCCTTCTTCTACCCCCTGCTGTCCCCACCTCTGGTCCCTCACCAGGGAGCACTGGTCTATAGGCTGCTCTTTTCTAGGGTGTCCACTTTAAAAGGAGGAGAAGGGGAGGGCAGAATGGGGGGAAAGGATTGTGGGAAGGGGGTGACCAGGAAGGGGGCAGTGAGCAGGACATAAAGTGAAAAATGAACAGGTTAAAGAAAACAAAAAAACAAAAAATCAAAAAAACAAAAAAACAAACAAGTTCTTTGGCTGCGAGCTGCCCGGGGAAGCTTACTTCACTTAGCTCAATTCTGCGTCCAATCTCTATTAGTTTACTAATTGTGGTCAAATGCTTCCTCCCAGTGGCTAAAAATGACTCTCTTAACTGGGATTATTATAAACAGGTGGTCTACCTTAAAAATGCTACACTGTTTTTTTTTTCTATAAACATTTAAAATTATACAGAAATATTTATCAATTTCAACAAAATACGGCTGAAGTCACATCATAAATAACTTTGAAAAAAATCATTAAGCTTTTAATATAAACTGCTCTGTAGTTTGTGGATCCATGTAATAGCATGTGCTAAGAGACTATCAACAGACATAGGTTCTCTCCCTCTCCCTCCCCCTCCCCTCGCCCTCCCCCTCTCCCTCCCCTCCCCCTCCCCCTCCCCCTCTCCAATCTGGCCAATTACTCCCCATCCTCCTTCCTGACAGCCTGTGAGGCAGAGGCTCCCTCCCCAATGGACTGTAATGTGAGAATAAACCTTTATGTTAATCCACCCTGAAGGCAGTTGTTTTGACAACAGCCTATGAGTAGCTAGCCTAGAAAGATGTTATGTAAGGGAGTAGAAACTAGCAAGGGTTTGGAGGGTCCCCTGAGGTCAGGGTCCCAAAGATGTCTACTAATACTGACCTACAAGGGTCTAAAACCAAATCAGTTTGTTTACGTTTAAAGTACTAGTGTTAAAAAGAGAGAGAAAGGAACTCACTTTATATGGAGTGAATAGAGAGAGACCCAGACTGGAGGATCCAGTGTTATCACTGCTTCACACACACACACACACACACACACACACCCCAGGTACCTGCAGACAGAACCCAGGTGCTAGGATCCATAGCTCAGGGTGAATATTCACTGTCTGGCATGGTTAGCTTTCAATGGCTATTCTTAGCATGGGTCTGCTTTCTAGAGACTCTGATAGGTTGGTTCATAGCTGGTTCCCAACCTCACCCCACCATGATGACAACATGGGAGCTGGGCCACTTCCTCCTATTCACAGTGAGCCCATTATGTGCTGATGCTCTAGGAACATCTGTTGTTTAGAGATGAGCTGCTGGTCTGCTCCCATCCTCTGCATTCCACCTCTGCCCGACTTGCTTCCTAATCTGATGCAGTGTTTCTCTTTCTTTCCTTTTTTCTTTCTTTCTTTTTTTTTTTTTTTACATATGTCATCTGTTTTGGCTTGGTTTTGTTTCTTATTTTAGGACACAACTTGCTTTCATTCGAGCTTATTTTTTAAATCTATATAATAAAATCTACCTTACTCTCATAAGGGAGGAAAAGGGTACTCTATCCTTTAAAATTCTCCTTTTTACAGGTAATTTTTCTCAAATAATTTGGCCAGTTTCTATCACCAGAAATGTGATTTCTTTCCTAACTTGCTTATCTTCAAATTGGATATTTTGTGCATTTTGAGACTGCCCAGATGGCTCAAGACTGGAAAAGGCTCACTCATCTCCTTCAGTGGAGAAAGCTGCACGGGGTGTGAGGTAAAGTGTGAAGTGTCCCGATGCCCACCTGAACCCAGCATGGCAAGACATGTTTCTTTACAAAGACAGGAGCTGGTACTGCATTTATCTCCCAGTGCTCCTTTGGCTTCCTTACAGGATAAGGAGACCTGCTCAGTGCCAAGGGGGAAACACATTCCCTCTGAAGAGACAAAAGCCAGAAGTGAGTTCTACTATTCCCTGGAGGGAGGGAAGGAGGGAGGGAAGGGGGGGAAGGGAAAGGAAGGAGAGAAAGGACAGGAAGAGAGGGCTAAATAGAAAGAAAGTACCTGGGGGAGGGGGGGTGGCCTTCAATACTTATAAATGCTTGCAAAAATTCCTATGAGATTAAAAACTACTTTCAATTCAACAATGCCATGTTAAGAGTCTAACTGCTCTATATTTAGAACGTTTATATAAGGCAATTTAAAAGCTCAGGTTATCTCTGTGACTTATTCAGTATTACAAATGTTTAACAGCTTTCCATTGGAAGTACTAAATGAAATTATAGTCTGTATTTTTAACCACTATGTTAGAATAGATAAAAGAGGTCACTGAATCAAGTTTTAATCTTACCCTGAAAAATCAGCAGAATATTGTCCATAATCAAAGATATAGACTCTAGTAATTTGACACACTGAGAGGTATCCCAAAGCAAACACAAAGCAACATCTGCAAAACAAAGATAAGCCGCATTAGTAGGGATGCTCACCTTCTTATCGGTACATTGTCAAGAAATGCACTACTTCACATGGTTCAACAATCAAATAGCAAGTATACCCTACAAATAACAGGTTATGAGAACTCTTTCCTAATATGGGGGGCAAACTGAAGATGAAACTGACCACGGCTGCTCTTCAATCTTATTCTGAAAGACAGACATACACAAAAAAATTAAGACAAGTGAAAGCCATGAACATAAAAAATGTGATTACTGGTGACAATTTAATTTCTCAGTTCCTGCTTCCATATAAATTACATGATTCTTAGCTAGATTTCCCCCATCTGTGTCGTACATGTGTGCACACTTTTGCATGTGTGCAGACACTAGTGTGTTCGAGTGCTCAGAGACCTAAGGTCAGTGCTGGGAGTCATCTTCCCCCATCCTTCTTCCTTCCTCATCGTGGCATGGTCCCTCCATCACATCCACACCTCACACCGATATGGCTAGTCTTGCAAGCCAGTTTGGTCTGGGATTCCCTGCCTGCTGTGACTGAATTTTAGGTGAGCCAATACCATGCCAACACAGTATTTATGGGTTCTGGGGAATGTGACTTCTGGCCTCATGCTTTCTAGCAATTTAATCTGATTTTTAAAATATGCCCTCAGCAGTCTAAAACCATGACCTTTAGAGTGAGTAGATGAGGGGCTCTCACCTACAACTAGCTAGTGACTTTAATAAACTTAAAGGTGCGAGATGGAATTACAACTAAACACAGTATGGAAAATGAGATTACTCATCAGTGAAAAGAAAAAAAAAAAAACAACCCAAAAACATATCCTAGAGGGATATGTAATACCACACCGGGACAAAGGCTGCAATGGCAGCTCAAACTCTCAGGAAACAGATGTATTATTAACCAAAAAGCAGGGCTAGAGAGAGGAAGCCAGGCCTTCATCTCATGGGAAAACAACTCTAGGTGGATTAAATAGTCAAATATGAAACCATAACTAGTGGGAATTGTGACTAAATGGTGAGATGCAGCTCTCAAACCGGAGGGTTTTCTAAACACTCGTTCCAGAAGCAATCGAAGGGAAAAGTTATCTTTTTAGCTAAACTCAATCTTAAGCTTCTCATGTAGGTGATTGGGTGGCTTTATAACTTACTTCTTTAAAGCTATGAGAAAAGGAAAGGGGTGGGGGACTGGGTGTAGTGGCGAGTCCATTTCTGCAGGAGCAGAAGGCAAGTGAATCTCTGAGAGCTCGAGTTCATAATGGTCTAACTACCAAGTTCCAGGACAACCAGGGTTAAATAGAGACCCTGTCTGGAAAGAAAGAAAGAAAGAAAGAAAGAAAGAAAGAAAGAAAGAAAGAAAGAAAGAAAGAGAAATGGAGGGAGGGAGAAAGGGAGAGAGGGAGGGAGGAGTTGAAAAAGAAAAAAGAGAAAAAAATATTGCATGTTAAAGCCAGCACTTACTTGTGATATTATTTTATAAATTCAAGTAGGAGTCTGTATAGGAAGACTAGCAGTATTAATTAATCATCATAGTGATGAGTCAAAAAGATACATGTGCATTTACTAAAAATTAAGCAAGGCCTGGTGTCAGTTCATGGGAGGCTGAGGCCTGTTTTCAAGTTCAGAGGCCCACCTTTACTACAGAATAAGCTCAAGGCCAGCCTGGGCCATTTGGTAAGACACATTTACAAAATAAAGAGTAAAAAAAGTGACAGGGACCCAGCTCAGGGGCTGGGAAGGTTGCTCGCTGGTGACCAGAACTCAGGAGAAAAGCCAAGCAGAGAGGCACAAGCCTGTAAGCCTGGCAACCAGGGAGACAGAGACAAGAGGCCCTCTGGAGTTCAGTGGACAACCAGGCTGGCTATCTGATTTAGTGAGTTCCAGATTTTGTGAGGAACTGCATCTTAAAAAGTTAGGCTTAGAAGGCAAACACAACAGACATGACAGCTTGAGTTCTGTCCCCAGAAAAGGTGTAGGAGAGCCAGCTTCATTCACAACAGTGCCCTCTGATGTCTACCCACACAGTGTGGCATGACTACCCACCACACAGCTCTCATACACACGAACAACAGCAACAACAATGTGAAAAAGATATTCACCTCTGGCCTCACATGCACACACGTGTTTCTGCACACATATATGTACATACAATGCACACACGCACACAGGTGCGCACACACACACACACACACACACACACACACCTTCTCAGCCCTAAGATAGTAGTGACTCACAAAGGAAGACCAGCAAGAAGCAGGGGTAGGAAGAAGAGACAGTCACAGAAGCATAGCACCAACCTCCTTGTAGATCTGAAGACTCGATAATGATAAATTCTGCTCTAATTAAATTCATGTCTAAGTTTACCATCCCAATTACAACTCTACCAAGGCCTCTGGTGGGGCTAACTGGCTGATCTTCAGGGGCTTCTGGCCAAACACAAGATGCTGAAGCCCTGTCCCATTCTAACACAGGAAAGAATATGCCGTGGGGATTTAGATTGTAGCATTTGTTTCAAAAATAGATCAAAAGATTATCCAAACAAGAGACAGTTGAAAAAGACTCACTGTACAACTGAGTGTCTGATTATAATAACACCAGCAATATTAAACCAGGGGTGAGAGGAATGGGGTTCAGTGAAGTGAGACAATGGCTTGTTTCAGAGACAGTTCCCCAGGGCGCGCGCGCGCGCACACACACACACACACACACACACACACACACACACGAGAAACACCAACCAGTCAAAATATGAAAAGATCTAAATGTAAAAAGATCACGAAGAGTCATACAACAAGCTAAAGGAGAACACCTGGAGTCACGTGTTATTCTCCTGGGTAACCACAGGAGCATAAAACTCACAGGTGCCCTGAAGAGTCCCCTACAGGCATACCAGAGAGTTTCATACGACAGATTGCAAAGTATTGCATGATAATATAACATACTAGATTAATGTCCCTAACAGAGAACTCCCAAGCAGTTAAGAAACAGATTAAAAATTCAAGTGGAAAATAGATAAGAATGCCAATGAGCAAATTATATAAGAAAAAAAATGTAACCAACAGCTTATTTAGAAAAATAAATGAGACTTGGTCGAGTGGTCACCAGAGATAACTTGAAACTCAGCAGGATGGAGACCGTGCATGTTCAACACAGATGGGCTAAAGCACTTAACACTTAGGCTACACAGGGGACTCAGCTCTCAACTGGTTTTGCATCTGTTTGTCTGTCTATTAGTCAGTCAATTAATCATCTGTCTGTATGTCTGCCTATTGAATGGGAGGATCATGAAAACCACTGTGGAAGTCTTGAGATGATAGGACACATCCCTACTCCCAATTTCTTCCCTGTTGAGGATGCTACCTCAGCATCCTGTCAACTGACCTACACCCTAGCCTGAAGAATGGAATTTCTTAAATCTTTTCAGTAGGTATTTTTGTAACATAGATTAGTGTGTGCATGTGTGTGTGTGTTTATTTCTTTGAACTGGCAATCCCACTTTCTTATTTTACTCAGTACACTTAGGACAAAGTTGTGGGTCTGCAGTATAATGGTGGAAATATTACACAATGGTACAATACTAAGAAATTCTACCCAAACTCTACATTTAGAGATTTCATTTCCTGCCTAATTAGGGTAGAAGTATTTGTGTGGCAGAAATTGATAAGTAAGATAAATCTGGTCATTAAAATCAAATCATCCACTTTAGCCTATAAGAAAAAAAAAAACCAATGTCTGGTTTTATAAACATATTTTTATTTGACCATGCCCTGCCCATTTGTGTACCACAATGGCCGTTCTTGTCTTACAGCAGCCATAGAAGCCTAAAATAATTACTATCTCATCTTGTTAGAGAAAACGTTCACTGACCCTAATTTAGGATTCAATTGTGGGTGAAGATAATAATAATTCAAGTTGTTTTAATTAAAAGAGTCAAGATGTCAGCCATTGTGAAGAGGGACATCACCACCACTATTTCATTAGCATATACATCAGCCAGCGCTCACCTCAGAGTGACATTAGTTCATCAGTCATGCAAGCAGCTACTTTACTGAACTGGAGCTTAATTATGAATCAATCTGTAGTCAGTGCTGTCAAACCACAGCTTAGCAATCACAGGTTAGCTATGAACATTTTGGCACTACTCAATGACAGCATCTCATGGAAACTGTGCACACAAAGTTTACAAGGAAGTGTACCAGTCATGTCATTATTTGTAAATTATTTACTACATATCCACCCCACCCATCCATTTTAAAATAAGTACATACAGCACTATCAGCATCTAAAAGGAACTGGTTGATTCCAGCCCCTGATCCAGATACCAGCATCCACCTGACACCACCAGGTCCCTCACATAATGGCACAGTAGCTACACAGAAGCCTCCCTCCCCTCCTTGTGCACTAACCATCCTATAACAGGTTACTTTTGGTGGCTAACACAAGGGAAACAGTATAAAAACAGACTGTATTTAAGGGATAATTAGTCTGTGTTTGTTCAACACAGACACCATATTTTTCTAATGTTTTCTGCCCACAGTGCTGAACCCACAGACATGGAAACCACAGAGGGAAGATCCAACTGCCTGCTTTATATACATCATTCCCAGAAGGCTAGTTAGTTGTGAAACATGGGCTAGTACTGGTGACCCACATGCACTTACTCTTGGAAAGTGGCTAATCTAAGGGCAACTTGCTATGACAACTGAAGACAAAGAATGAATAACTTGTTACCTCTCTTTTATTGGTTATACTTTTACATGTTGGCTTTGGACATATTAGGGGAGATGAACTTTATTTCTAAGGTTGGTTATAGTTTAGTTTTTAAAATGACTACTGGGTAGTTTAAAATGACATCCATAGGTTTCTTTATACGGCTGTACTGTGTTGTCTTCCTAGAGAAAAGCAGGGCTGGTGCTAAGCAGGCAGTGTGGCGTCTCTTCAGCCCCGCATGTGGGTGTGATGGAGCGCAGAACAAGAGCCCTCTGCTTGCCTGGTGTTGCTGGGCTGGTACACAGACTCTGGATAGCCCAGCTCTCTACTCTCCTGGTGTCGCTGGGCTGGTAGACAGGCTCTGGATAGCCCGACTTCAAGAAGAAGATTCTAGGTGTTGGGTTTTTGTTTTTGTTTTGTTTTCCTGTTAAATGCAACTGATTCAACTAGTCAAATGCCTGCTGTCACCTTTCCCTTTGAGATAGACTGTAGGAACAGTGTTGGGGAAAGCCTTTGATTTCTCAAGTTCACACATCAGCAGAGAAGGCAGACGTGTAAGTCAATATGCACACAATCATATTTTAAATGATCCAGTTAATGAATGAGCTCCATTGAATATCTCCAAAGAGGAACATAGATGCAAATAAAATTCAGGCTAGATTCGAATCAGAGCGCTGTCACACTGCCTGTATGATCTCTCAGGCATGGATTTTTTTCACTCCAGGCCGGTACCTAGGGACTCTAACTATTCTGACTATCCCAGAGCTCCTAACCTCCTACAACTGATTATCTTGTGAGGAGACATGCAACTCAGACACGTCGATGAAGCATGACAGAGGATTTGGACAGCTTTGCCTCATTCCTCAAGTGTGACATCTGCAGCTGGCATATCTGAAAGTGCAGCAGCCAATCCTTGCTTATAAGGAGTCAGCCTGGACAGTCAACACGCTGAGGTAGGAAGGCATGAGATTAACTAGAACGTGAGGGTCTGACACTCCAAAGCCAACATCACTGAATTAGCTAAAGGAAGAGCTCTGCCTCACGACTTCTGGCCGTGAGCGATAATACTTTCCCCACTTTTCTCCTCACAGCACTGTGCATTGAGCTGCAGTTTCTGGTCTTTGTACCCAACAGCATCCTGGATCAGGATTAATACTATCAAAATTAAGCTAAGGGGCTGGTGAGCTGGCTCCGTCAGTACAATGTTGTGACACGAGTGTGATAGGTGCTCAGAATCCAGGTAGAAGTCAAGCGGGGTGGCATGCATCTGTAACTCCAGCACTGGGGTGCGGTGGGAGGGGTGGAGACAAGAGGACCCTGTGGCTCACTGGATAGCCAGCCTAGGTGAATTTGCAATTTTCAGGTTTAGTGAGAGACCAGGCCTTAAAAACTAAAGATGGAGACTGATTGAGGAAGGCCTCTGTCCTTGATGGTTTTATGTTAACTTGACATAAGCTAGTTATTTCTTTTTTTTTTTTTCTCCTTGCTCCAGTCAACCCTGCTCGCTCTGGTCTGCCCTGCTTGCTCTGGTCGGTCCCACTTGCTCAGTCCCTGCTTTCTCCAGTCCAAGGATTCATTTATTATTATTCATAAGTACACTATAGCTGACTTCAGACACACCAGAGGAGGGCGTCAGATCTCATTACGGGTGGTTGTAAGCCACCATGTGGTTGCTGGGAATTGAACTCATCACCTTCGGAAGAGCAGTCGGGTGCTCTTACCCGCTGAGCCATCTCACCAGCCCTAGTTATTTCTCAACTGAGAAAATGTTCCATATGACCTGACTGCAGGGCATTTTCTTAATTAGCGATTGATAGGGGAAGGCCCAGCACATTGTGGGTGAGGCCATCCCTGGGCTGGTAGACCTGGGTTCTATAAGAAAGCAGGCTGACTGGCTGGAGAGAGATGGCTCAGCAGTTAAGAGCACTGACTGCTCTCCCTGAGGTCCTGAGTTCAATCCCCAGCAACTACATGGTGCCTCACAACCATCTGTAATGGGATCTGCTGCCCTCTTCGGGTGTGTCTGAAGACAGCTACAGCATACTCATATACATAAAATAAATAAATCTTAAAAAAAAAAAAAAGCAGGTTGAGCAAATTATGGGGAGCAAGACAGCAAGCTGCACCCCTCCGTGACCTCTGCGCCAGCTCCTGCCTCCAGATTCCTGCCTTATTTGAGTTCCTGTCCTGATTTCTTTCAATGATGAGCAGTGATGTGGAAGTGTAAGCCAATAAGCCCTTTCCTCCCCAACTTTGTTGTTGTTGTTCATGGTGTTTCATTGCAGCAATAGAAACCCTAACAAAGACAGCACCCAACACGGAGCTCTGGCCTCATAAGCACACACATGCACACCCCGTCCCAACCACGTACACACAATAGGTCAGTAGCTTATGAAGCGTGCAAGAACATAATGCTTTCTTACCACATTTCAGATGTCTATTCATTATAAATAGAAAGTGTTGAGGGGACAACACGGTACTGAAGGACTATGGGAATTAATGACCTGGCAAAGCTGAGGAGGCTGACATAGAGTTCTCAGGTGGAAAGCAGGTTACTGACACCGCAGGGCTGAAAATCACGGTGGAATGAAAACAGAAACTCGCAGTAGTATTTTTATTACCCTGTGAAATCAAATTGGAGGGACTGCTCACTGAGCTTCTCAAACACAGATCTGAGTAGCAGTCCATTCATTTTACCTGTGTAATCTTTTTTTTATTAGATATTTTCTTTATTTACATTTCAAATGCTACCCTAAAAGTTCCCTATACCCTCCCCTCGCCCTGCTCCCCTACCCACCCACTCCCACTTCTTGGCCCTGGTGTTCCCCTGTACTGGGGCATATAAAGTTTGCAAGACCAAGGGGCCTCTCTTCCCAGTGATGGCCGACTAGGCCATCTTCTGCTACATACGCAGCTTTACAATGCTGCAACCCCTTTGAGACCTGGTTTCATACTTATAGAAGTAGTTGGCTGGGGATTCTGCCTACTCTGACCCCCTTACTGCAACACATCTGCACAATAAACTTAAGCATCCAATACTTGCTTATCCTGTTCTTTGTCCCCTTCAGTCCATATTTCCTAGAGCTATATTTGTTCATGTGATTTTGTTCCAATAGTTTGTGTATCCTCTGACAGAAGAAACAGAAACCCTTATCACCTGCTTCCATAACCAAGACCATGTGGTACTGGTGTGAGATCGATGTATAGAAAAGTAGACCTAGAAGGGAAGTCATGTACCTGTAGTGCTATAGCTTATACCTGAAGTGTTCTTCAAAGGCCCCTGGGTTAGCTTTGGGTACTACAACATCCATAGGGGGAGGGGGTAGAAGCTTTAAGAGGTGGAGCCCGGCAGGAGGTCTTTGAGAGTGTGCCTTGAAGGAGATAGGGGGACCCTGCAGGGACCCCTGGCAATATCTCCTCCCACCTCCTGACAAGCAAACAGCTTTCCTATATTATGTCCGTGATTCCCACCACAATGTGTTTGCTACCTTCCATAGGCTCCAATGCAATGGGGCTGAATGCTCATGGATTAAAACCTCTCAAAATGTGAAATCCACATTGGTTTTTCTCAAGCATTTGTTACAGAAACAAAAAGCTGATGGACTATACTGTGAATTGTAAACACCGCCTTTTCCCTACTGACGCATTTATAGGACACAAAGCAGGTCATGGCATGAAACTTAAAAACTGAAAAACTAACTTTATCAAAAATTAAAAGTTCTCTCCTGTGAGTCATCACTAAGTTACAGGAAGGCAGGTCAGAGAATGTAGGAACATATCCACAGTTATCTAGCTGACAAAGGGCTGGTAAACAACATACAGAGAGGATGAACAATAACAAATGCAACAAACCGTGGAAAGAGTTGAATAGAATAACCCTCTAAAATTATATAATTAGACAATTAGCACAAGAAAACATTGCTGGCACAAGTACTTATCAGAGAAATCTAAAGCAAAGCTACAGTGAACATTACAACATAACTGTCAGCATAAAAAGAGGGGACACCACCTATTATTGGGGGCTGGGATACAGTTCACTGGGGCAACATGGGATTTCCAATGCCTTTGGTTCTATCCCCAGCACAAGGAATTAAAGCATAAGGAAGCCTCTTTGGGAGCTGGAGAGATGGCTCAGTGGTTAAAAGCAGTGACTGCTCTTCCAAAGGTCCTGAGTTCAATTCCCAGCAACCATATGGTGGCTTACAACCATCTGTAATGGTATCTGATACCCTCTTCTGGTGTGTCTGAAGTCAGCTACAGTGTACTCATATAAATAAAGTAAATTTTTAAGAAAGAAAGAAAGAAAGAAAGAAAGAAAGAAAGAAAGAAAGAAAGGAAGGAAGGAAGGAAGGAAGGAAGGAAGGAAGGAAGGAAGGAAAGAAAGAAAGAAAGAAAGAAAGAAAGAGAGAGAGAGAGAGAGAGAGAAAGGGAAAGCAAAGCAGCCTCTTTGGTCTTTATTTTATCAAAGTAGAAAAGGGACTAACTGTGAAGAGAAAAGTTTCCAGACAAGGGGACAAGGATTGACAATGTGCATGTGTATGTGCATCAGAATATATTACCATCAGAGTAGATTATTGGCATGCATGAAAAGTTCATAATGCAACTTATATGTTGTACAACTAGTATATGCTTATCTTGTCTTTGCTAGGTGGCTACTGCTGTGA
>LR753422.1:459589-494589 GCA_902729485.2 Mus minutoides
TTGTTCCAGCAGGTCCCGCTCGCTCCAGTCGGCCCGCTTGCTCCGGTTGGCCCTGCTCGTTCCGGCCGTCCCCGTTCGGCTCCACTCACTCCGGACAGCCTCGCTTGCTCCGGTTGGTCTCTCCGGTCCAAGGATTCATTTCTTATTATTCTTCATAAGTACACTGTAGCTGACTTCAGATGCACCAGAGGAGGGCTTCAGATCTTGTTACGGGTGGTTGTAAGCCACCATGTGGTTGCTGGGATTTGAACTCATCACCTTCGGAAGAGCAGTCGGGTGCTCTAACCCGCTGAGCCATCTCACCAGCCCACACTTCCATATCTTAGTCCATCACTGAAGGATGGTGTCCTCTTAATTGTTAGGACAGGAACTCAAATGGCAGGAACCTGAAGGCAGGAGCTGATACAGGGACCATAAAAGGGTTGCTACTTACTGGCTTGCTCCCCATGGCTTGCTCAGCCTGCTTTCTTATAGAACCCAGAATCATCAACCCAGGGACAGCACCACCCACAATGGGCTGGGTACTCCCCCATCAATCACTAGTTACAAAAATACCCTACAGGCTTGCTTACAACATGATCTTATGGAGGTATTTTCTCAGTTGAGTTTTCCTCCTCTAAGATGACTTAGTCTGTGTCAAGTTGACAAAAAAACTATTCAAGGCAATGCTGATGATATTCAGAAGAAAAAGCCTTAAATAATGTGTTAATGCAAACATAAAGCAAGTGGTTTTCCCAAACTCTGTAATGAAGGACAAGGCTATTTCTTTTTTTCTCCTCTTCCTCCTCCTCCTCTTTTTCTAACTCTGGCAACTTCTTACATGGGATTAAAATACTTTAATCACATGCCTTAGCAGTTCTTCTCCTAGATATTTACATAAACATACAAAAACATACACACAAAAACTTGTGTAGGAATGTTTTAGAAGTTTGAATTCCAATAGCTCAAAATGTGAACAGGCTATAAGTTCGTTAATAAGTGAAATGATGCAGAATTGTAGTATGTTCAGACCACACACTGCTAGCTAGCTAGAAAAGAAAGGAATCATCTCTTTTTTTTCTTAGTTATTAAATTTATTTAAGTGTACATGTGTGTGTGCATATATGTGCAGGTCAGAAGACAATTGTGGGCTTGATTCTCTCCTTCCATCCTATATTATAAATGCAGGTGAAATATTCCATCCTGTAGGGAAAGCTCATTAAGCTCTGAAAGTAAACAACTAAATAATTTCAGGAAGTCCCTGAAACTGACCAGATTCACTAAATAAGCAAGCAATAAGGACTTTTGAGAGACACATGGAGAATGCTGGGTGGGTTTGGGTGTTAGAGCTGTCTTTGAGTCACTTCTGTTCCTGTAGTGATGCCTCACTCAAATTCCTTTAAGTTACCCCAATAAAACTCACTGGTTCACCACAATAGACTTGGAAAGATCTGTCATTGGTTCCCTATCTAGGACAAGTAGACATTTGTTCAAATCTCTCCAGGACTAGTGGCACACAGAATATGACACAGTTTCTATGACATTCTAGAGTAGAAAGATCTACTCTAAGTGATGGAGAATGGGTTGCTGATTTCAGGGGATGGATGAACTGACTACATGAGGGTATGATGGGACTTCTTCAGCAAAAGAGAAATGTCCTTTATCTAGTAGTGGGCAGCAGTTAAACATATATATACACGTATACACACACACACACACACACACACACACATGCACACTCATACTCCTGGAACAGGTAACTTTTTTAGGTAAACTATACCTAAATAAAGCAAATTAAGATGACTTGGAAATAATCCAACTCCATTAGGTTCCTCTACAGCCATTCCGCACTTTAGGTCCAGAGCCCACCAGTGTGCTTCTTTTCTCTGTGCCCACCACTTGCCTTCAAAAGGAATTCAATAGTCCCAGGATCTTAAATGCCTACTCCATTATAACAGTGTCCACTTTCTGCCACTAGCCTGGACATGTCTCAGGCATCCAAGAACAAGACAACTGCCCAACGTCTCAACTTGGCTGTCTAATGATCACTGAACTAAGCATCCTAGTTTACCTTTTCCAGTTCTCTTCTCCAAATGAGAGAGAAAGGGGGTGGGGTCGACTTCATGTTTCAGGGCTGGGGTTAAACATCAGGGCTTTGTCAGTGCTATATAAGCAAGTACTACCACAGCTTCATCTCCAGCCTCAAAGGTCACTAATGTTTAGCTACCATTCCAGGCCCATGCTTTAAGTCTCTTAACCTCACATCACTCCTGCCTGTATACACATCTATCTTCAAACCACACCCTGAATTGAGTGCTTTCCCACCTGGCACACATGCCAGCCACAACCATCATGGAATTAGCTAGTCTCTCTCTTCCTTCATTCTCACACCCTGACTGATTGCCCCACAGCACTGGAGGGTGCTTGGAACATAATCTAATACCTTTCCCCAGCACCTTAGAACTTCAATGGTTCCTTAATTATTCCCCAGAAGCTATTAAAAAACAAAAACAAAAATCTTTTACTCTGCTTTTAAAAAAATGAATGATAAACACTTACATGGATTTTCATTTTTTATTCCAACAAAAGAACACAGAATTGGTATTTTACAGAGATTCCCTGTTGGGGCACACATGGTGAGTGCTCGATTTAAAGGAGTCTTGTGCCCACATGCTATTCCAGATGAGGACCCCCATTAGGATGACAGAAGGCAGATGCCAAACTGTCTGTATTCATCAAAGCTGAAAAACCAGTAAACAGAGGGGCTGGAGAAACAAGGGACTTGGTACCCACATCAGGTCACTTGGAAAGATCAGGTCACTGTAGTGACTATAATGAGCCAGAGTTCCCTCTTTGAAGCTTAAGTGGGCTTGGAACTCATTCACTATGTAGCCAGGCTAGTCTTGAACTCATGTTGATCCGTTCTCCCTGATCCCCAAGTACTGGGTAGGATTACAGGTGTGATCCACCATTCTCCGTAGGGATTATGAGGTGGGTAAAGCAGGAGGCTTCTGGGACCTCTGAGAGCAGCCTGGCTACTACTCTACCACACATTACCACTCAGGCAGAAGCCTGAATTGAAGCAACTGCAGGCAGGCACTGCCAGGTCCATCACAGTTCCCAGCTGGTGCAATTTCTGCATTAATTTGTTCCATTTCACCTTAAAGATAATTGTGGTCTTATGGAATTGCTTCTTGCTGAGCCATGCTGAATCTCACTTGTCTCCTCTCTCTGTGCTCACCAGAGCTGCCCAGTGGAAACATGGCAGGCAATGGAAGCCAATGTTTAACTAGCCGAACCTGCTGGTGGCTGACACAAGCCTTCCAGACAAGGTCAAGTTTACTCTGCTTGGCGTCTCTAAAGTCTACCCTTCCCCTCTCAGCACACACTCGAACACTCTAGACATGCAATGAGACTAAAGAGATACCTCTAAAGTCGTGTTTCACACTTGCACCTCAAGGCCAGTCCTTTCTAAATCTATTCTGATATGGGCTGTCATTCATTTCTATTTTTATGACATGGTACTTCAAAATAAAATAAAACTAGAAATTTCTCAGCCTAGCAAGCTCTTCAACTTTTTTCTTTTTTTCTTTTTCCTTTCTTTCTGAAAACCAGCTTTGCTATGTTGTTCAAATGCCACTTGAACTCAGTGATTCTCCTGCCTCGACCTCACAAGCAGCTAGAACTACACACACAACTCTAATGGCCTTGGAACTGCCTACCCATTTGAATAGCAGTAAAAATTATTCCCATGCTACAAATGAACAAAACTGTCAACACTGATGCGGGGAGAGTGCAGGAGTAGTGTGGGGACACCCTGGATTTAGCCCCAAATACGGGGAGACAGTTCTTAAAAAACTCAGTAACTGACAACATCTTAAGGACAGGCCTTTGCGCTGGAGCGATAGCTCCACGGTTAAGAACAGGTGTTGCTCTTGCAAAAGACCCTGTTTGATTCCTAGTACCTATCCAGTGGTTCACAAGCAAATATAACTCCAGTTCTAGGCTTCCAATGCCCTTCACAGGCATCAAGTGCATATGTGGTGCACAGACATAACATGCAAGCAAAACATTCACACATAAAATAAAATGAATATATCTAAAAAATTGCTAATAAGCAATTAATGGCAATAATTAGAAGTAAGTAGCACCTAAACTGTCTACTTGCCAAAGTGCTAAATATGCACTGTGTAAAATGTTTCAATGTAACATATGCTAGAAAAAAGACAATTTGATGTTCCATAGAGGTAAGAACAAGAGAAGAGAACAAACCACAAACACTCCATGCCAAGATAGGATCTGAAGTCTAATAAAACCAGAGGTCTAGAAAAGATGCTTGTTCTAAAAGTACCCATGTTTCCTTCTTAAAGAATATGTTTAGTCAAGTTTGTCTGCTATACTAAATGACCGTGTGCAAGGTAATGTGAAGAATTCTTTTTCCATATGATAGCATCTGAGAATGTGGCCTCAAGTACATGCTGTGACTCTAAAACCAACACTGCAAAGGGAGCCCGCCTCTTCTGCATTCTCGTCCATGCTTTTAGAAAAATCACATATGCACAGAGTTTACAAGTTAAAGTTCACACCTGGCCCATTGTGACAGATGCGGTCTGTTCCTACAGCTGGCCCACACTCCCTGAGCAGGAATTCTGCTCTGCTGGCCAACAGTCCATTTCACCTAGTGTTCAAAACCACATAGATCTAAATAAACTGCCTATCTCCCCTGGAGTACCAGCCTCTCTGGGATGCCACCACCTGCAAGCAGAGTTTCAGCCATCCTGACATCACCAGGCCCCTCGTGAGTCTACAACCTCCACCCTGATGCTCTTCCACTGGTTTTAGAAGAAAACACAGGTATTTGTACTTTTTGTACTTAATCTTCTAGACTGCAACAGCAATCCGGTCTTAAAACCACTATCATAGTATCAAACTTCTGAAATCTTTCTGCTAATCTAGGATGCCATTCTAACAATACATTCACATATCTGATAAAACTGTAAGAAGTGTAGAATTGAACACTTTTTGTTTTATGCATTGTGTGGTGACACTCTGAGGTAGAGTCTATACAGGACTCAGTGACTGATGGTTCTCTGCTCATCCACAGGTGAACCAACTCTCCAGGCGTGGTCTCTCAGTACCACATTCACACTTACATGAATAAATAGGACACCCTTATTTGAAGTTTGAATTCCTCCCCAGAGTTCATTTGTTTTGAGTGTCATTGTAACACAAACACAAACTCGTCTTTTACAGTGGGATGAGAAAGACACAGAAAAAAGGACACCCTCCCCTTTAATAGCTTGGAATCAAGTCAGACGCCACTGTTGAAGCAGCATGATGGGCACTGTGGGTCTCTACATCTAAAAGTTGGACCCCTGGGCCCCATATCCGCAGTGTGTTCTATCCAAAATGTCCTTATCGCATGTTGTAATCTGTATTCTCGGATGTTCCTCTTGTGTCCATAACCTCTGCTTGGCTGAGCTTGTCCCAGACCTCAGATGTCTCAGATATACCAGAGTATCTGGAATGCAGACGGTGTCCTGGTACATGTCTGAACAGACTCGCACAAATGAGACTGAGTGCAGGGGGTCAGTCAGAAGCAGAACAGATAGTCAGAGAAACCTCTGGAGATCTGAAAAGGAGAGAAAGGCTCCTTCTAGGGTGACAATGCAGGGAGCGCCAACAGTGCAGGAGACAGAACAGAGGTGGCCCAGGGAAGCTCAGGGCTTCAAGCTAAGAGCCAGAGAGACTCATGTGCTCCCAGCGACTTCTACCTCATGACAACTGGGACGGACCAGCACGGGAAAGAGGCTTACTTGGCTTCCTAAAAGTGTTTGCAGGGGAGCACCTGCAAAGATCACCATGGAAGAAGTATTATGGGAAAGTTTCCAGGAGACTAATAAACACGTATTTGTGCGTATGCTGAATGGTGAGAGACACACTCAAGTCAAAATAGCTCTGCAAGTAGAAGACAGGACAAACTTAAAAAAAAAAATCTCCAAACTGAAACCAAGGCAAGGTTTAAAACCTAGAGTCAGAGACTAACAGGCTTGAAGGTCACTGGGGACAGAGCCCTCCCTCACAGCCAGCATCCTGGAAAACCCAGGAACTGAGTTCTGGTTTAAAAAAAAAAAAAAAAAGTGACTATTATGCACGCTCTTGACCCAGTGGAGACATGACACTGTCCAAAGACAGTAAGATGGCTATCTAGCTGGCAGCTTTGTGGAAAAAAAAACAAAAATACACTACTGTTCTTTCATTTAAGAGTTACTCCAAGTTGGGCGATGGTGGCGCACACCTTTAATCCCAGCACTTGGGAGGCAGAGGCAGGCGGATTTCTGAGTTCGAGGCCAGCCTGGTCTACAGAGTGAGTTCCAGGACAGCCAGGGCTACACAGAGAAACCCTGTCTCGAAAAAACAAACAAACAGAAAAAGAGTTACTCCAAATGGCTTACCAATCTGCCACAGGCCCTCTGAGTCCCCTGCCTGCGTGGGTCGAGTTCTCTTGAGGAAGTGGGCAAAGATTCGGCGAGTGACAAACAGACACGACACACAAGGGAGTGTGTAATATCTGAGTGATACAGGATGCCACAATTCCAGGAGACTTAAGTCCCAGGCCTTTTGCCCTGGGACCGCGCCTAGACTTTTCAGCCTGTCAAGTGGGTTGTTACTGGAGTGGATGTAGCACCAATCAGCTTGGGAAAGCTGTTAGCTGTTTTAGGGACTTGAAAGAGCAGTATAAAACTTACTTTAAAATATGGGTTGGCCCAATGGTCCCCGAAGCCATTGTCCACTCTCCCTGTTTGGAGTGTTTTCCTCCGCAATAGCCCCTCTGGTATTGTCTACTCCAGTGGTTCTCTACCTGTGAGTCTCAACCCCATTGGGGCCTGACTGACCCTTTCAAATGGGCTGCCCTAAGACCATCAGAAAATACAGATTTTTACATTACAATTTGTACAGTAGCAAAATTACAGTTATGAATTAGTAAGAAAACTAATTTTATTGCTGGTGGTCACCACAGCATGAGGGGCTGCATTAAAGGGTTGCAGCATTAGGAAGGTTAAGAACCCTCCACTTCTCTCATCCTTTTGAGAGTATTCTCCTCTGCAATGGTCTCTCTGGTCACTGTCCACTCCTTCCTTTGACTTAATATAACACATTCACCTGCTTTCTACCCTATACTCTGTGTGTCTCCTCTGACATCTCTTAATGGAGATCACAACAAGGTAGCCACAGGAGACCCAAACAGGAGTCTAGTGACGTCAATAAAGACATCGGACCTGGAGTAAAGACATGGCTAGGCTGCTGGCTTGACTTCTTACACTCAGCCCTAGCCCTCTTCCCCTAAGTGTTTCCTTTCTAGGCCTTTACCTGAACAGCAGAGCAGCTGGTCAACTGGATATAAACACTCTCGAGTCTCCCTTACAAGACTCTCAACCTTCAGCTGTCCCCTATGGGGGTTTCCTCAGTACACTGTTTCTCCTTCTCCTTCCACAGACTTTAACGACATCTTCCTGATAATTAACACTGAGAACGATTCCTCTCTTTTTCTTCAGTCATCGTAGGCCTGCCTTAGGGACAGACCGCGTCCACCTCCCTCTACTCCAACCTTTCCACTGGGAAGCCTAGCCACTCAGAGCTGTGAGAACAGCTTGGCAAAACTTACTTCTCCCTTCAACTCCCTGACAGGCTCCCTACGCACTGAGAACTGCGTGGCCCAGCCTACTCTTAGGCTCATGCTACCACCCTCCTTGTTCAACACACCCCAGCAAGCCTGGTCCTTTCTTGGGTCCCTGAACATTACACCTGACTCAACTGCACCCTCTGCATGTCCCCACGCTATACCCCAACAGGGGGTGTGGCCATGGTTCCTTGGACTCATCTCATCCCTCAGTTCTCAAGCCATTTCAAAGACAGCCCTCCTGGGACCTCTGACGTGACTTTGCTCAGTTGTTTGCTGGCCCATGGGTCTGTCTTCAACAGTTAATGACACTCCCCTCAACACCAAGTCTAACGGTAGCATCAGAGAGGCGCCTGGATACTGAAGAAGCACTGGCCGACTAAACGAACACACGTGTGCGCTCCAGAGTGTTTGAAACTTCTCATCCTGAGAAAGCAAGCTGGTCAGCATCTCGGACACTGAGACGGGTAAACAGAGGCAGGGCAGGAGATGGTCACTGGGCTAGGGGGAAGGATGGAGGTCAGGGAGGCAGGAGAAGAAGGCAGAGTACTCACAGGTCCAAGTGCTTCCCACAGCTCAGCAGGAAGCAGAGGACCCAGCAGGGGGAAGCTGCTGGACAGAATAGCCTGTCTGGAATACACAAAGCCTCCTGGGTAAAATCCCTAGAAGCAAGGAGACAACCTGAGAGACAGACATTCAAAGGAGTGTGGTGACTAAACCACTTACTGGACTCATTCTTTCCTACAGTCTCTTTTCTCTATAAACCAGTCTGGGCTGTCCTCTGTGCTAACAGTGTCAACAGCCAACGACAAACCTTTCAACCTCCAGCTCTTCTGGGAGAAAATTTATTTTGATTTATCCATGTTTGAATAACTTCCCCTTCTTCTCACATAAAAAAGGAGGCAGACACATTATACCCAGGCTCATAATATAAGTATATTCCTATGTTAAAAATGTAAGAGAGTTGAAAAAATAAAAAAAGAGTTACAAGCTAACTAATGTTACTTGTTTCAAGTCAGAGAGTAATGTGCTTGCAATAGGGAACATTTTTATGTGCCATTAACTAAATTCAAAAGAAAAACCAGGCCTTTGCCTGCCAGGGGCCTCAAAGTCTAATGAGAAACCAATAACTTTGGTATTGCCTGATCACTGATTGCACACCTATGCTTTAAGCCACACATCAGGCTCCGGAGAAAAGAAAAAGCTGCGTTTAGGTCAGGACAAAAATACCTTATGATGGGAGCTGGCATACAACCCCGAAGGCCAATGCTCTCTGGGTTCCTTGTAAATTTAGTTTGACACAACCAGGCCTGCTTCTTTACACAATGTCTCTGTCTGCTTCTTCGATTCCATGACAGAGCAGTGGTGACAGGAAACAAGCTGGGACACTCCCGTCTCACCCTCAGCACTAAACACTAATCAGCTGCTTGCTCTGCCAGAAAGAATGGTATTTACTCTCTTACCTGTGATGGCTATTCCTGAGTGTCAACCGGACTTCATCTGGAAAGAACTGAGACCCAAAGGACTGGGCATACCTGTGAGGGATTTTTTTTTTCTTAATTAAATCCTTTGACATGGGAAGACTCACTTCTAATCTAGATCTCTAGGGTGAAAAGACCAGCCTTTTGAGATGTGCAGATCTGACTTTAAGCTGGCCCATACTTTCTGCCGGCAGTCTATATTTAAAAAAAAAAAAAAAAAAAACCACGAAAGAAGAAAGAGTACTCTGCCTTCTTCTCCCGCCTCCCTGACCTCCATCCTTCCCCCTGGCCCAGTGACCATCTCCAGCCCTGCCTCTGTTTACCCGTCTCAGTGTCCGAGATGCTGACCAGCTTGCTTTCTCAGGATGAGAAGTTTCAAACACTCTGGAGCGCACACGTGTGTTCGTTTAGTCGGCCAGTGCTTCTTCAGTATCCAGGCCCCTCTCCGATGCTACCGTCAGACTTGGTGTTGAGGGGAGTGTCATTAACTGTTGAAGACAGACCCATGGACCAGCAAACAACTGAGTGAAGTCACGTCAGAGGTTCCAGGAGGGGCTGTCTTTGAAATGGCTTGAGAACTGAGGGGTGAGATGAGTCAGCTGTCCAAGGAACCATGGCCACACCCCCTGTTGGGGCATAGGGTGGGGACATGCAGAGGGTGCAGTTGAGTCAGGTATTTTGTTGGGGGAACCAAAGAAAGGAGCATGATGACCAAGGACCAGCAGGGCTCTGATGATATGGGGCGCAGTGGTCTAACTTCATTCCTTCACTGGTATTACAGCCCACTTCTTCAGGATTCCAGTATATACTGAGTACCAGCCGAGACATCCATGCCTCATAGACTGAACAACTAGATTCTTGCACTATTGAACTCGCTGGACCACAGCTGGTAAGCCATTCTAATGACTCTCCTTTCTAGATAGACAGATAAGAAGGATTGATATAGATTTGTTCTATAAGTTCTGTGCCTCGAGAGAACCCTAATACATTACTACCTCACTCATTTAACATCTAAGTTTAGAATTTAATGTTCCTTAAACTTAATGCACATTAAGTGGCCTCTATCTTTTCTCTCACAGCAGGAAGGAGTTTTCACTGGGGCTTTTTTTTTTGTCCTTGTTTTTTTTTTTCTGCGGGGTAGACAGAAACCCTTGTCAAAGCCACTCAGTTTTACTAGACAAAGGAAATGCAGGAAATGCATAGCTTAAAAATATCAAACAATGAGCTTTGATTACAAAAGCGCTGTTGTCAGTTAGGAAAACATACTTGAGCCACCGTAAGAAGCCAAGAGGACAATTTCTCTGCATGCCAAAGATTACCTCTTCAGGGAAAAGGCTGAATTGTCATGCATGCGTGTGTGCATACATATGTAGTTATAGATGGTTGTGAGTGGATATGCAGATACTGGAAAATTAATCTGGATCCTCTGAAGTGCAGCCAATGCTCTTAACTGCTGAGCCATCTCTCCAGCCCCAGAAGAGACCTATCTAAATTATTATGGGATATTCCCTGGTGTGAGGTGTACCGGCTGGTTTTGTGTGTCAACTTGACACAAGCTTGAGTTATCATAGAGAAAGGAGCTTCAGTCTGGGGAGTGCCTCCATGAAATCCAGTTGTAAGGCATTTTCTCAATTGGTGATCGAGTGGGGGGTGGGCACTGTGGGTGGTGCCATCCCTGGGCTGGTAGTCCTGGGTTCTATAAGAAAGCAAGCTGAGCAAGCCAGGGGAAGCAAGCCAATAAGGAACATCCCTCCATGGCCTCTGTATCAGCTCCTGTTTCCTGACCTGTTTGAGTTCCAGTCCTGACTTCCTTTGGTGAGAACAGCAGTTTGGAAGTGTAAGCTGAATAAACCCTTTCCTCCCCAACTTGCTTCTTGGTCATGATGTTTGTGCAGGAATGGAAACCCTGACTAAGACAGGGTCCTCAACTATGACAGTAGACAAAGATACTAAGCATTACCTTCCTTCCTTCCTTCCACCTCTACCACAGTCTGTGCCTGACTCTCGGCGCGACGTCTTCAGCTGCTTCAAGCTCCTGCTGCCTTGACTTCTCCATCACAGTGAACTGTATTCAGAACTGTAAGCTAAAATACATGCTTTTGCCCTTAATTTTGTCATCGAGCATTTTATCATAGCAACCATAGCAACAGGAAAAGAAACAAAGATATATGCCATATTCCAGTAGTGACTATTGCCTTCATCTTTTGTTTTTGAGACAGAGCCTAACTGTGTAGCCCTAGCTAGCCTGGAATTTGCTACACAGACCGGGCTGGCTTCAGAGTCATAGACAGCCTCCTGCCTCTGCTTCCCTAATTATTTCAGAGTGAGTCCGCTTCTTTTAAAGGCTACTGTACAATAGTCCGCTGTGGCAGCAGCCCAACAGATCTTACATTTACAGTGATTTCAAGAGACCACAAGAAAGAGTGGGAGGCCTTGCTGTCTCCACGTGTGTAACCTCGGCTGTGAACAATGAAAGTGGACTACCATGTTTCTCACGAAGTATCTTGTCAACAGGAACAAAACTCAGCTCCCAAGGTGTTAAGTAATATCTGCTTATTTTGAGTTAATGATCCACCTTTCCTTAAGACTTCAAGTTCCCTTGACTACCAAGTCTGCTTTACAGCTGCTGTGTGTGAAGTTGTCTGAGCGACAACATAAACACAATCCTCATGTGCTAAGAACAGGGTCACGGAGCCCCGCTGCTTCCTTACTACCTACCTAAACAATTATTGCCATTTTCAGTTGACTCTGGAGCATCTAAGATCAAACCCAAGTGTCGGCACCAGTTACTGTAAACACTGCTGAAACCACCTCTAATCGGAATGTTCCTGTTTTGACAGGACCACCGTGTCGCCATTGCATGTGAGACAATCAGCACAATTTCTTGTGTCATCTCATTTATATTCAGATTTTTTTTGTCTCAAAGTTGTTTTTGTTTTGTCTTAGAGTAAGTATCCAAAATTGTGTGCTGTGACTTTGCTTGAGTTAAATCATTACATTAACAGTTACAGAATACTTATTTTCTAACGCTACTCATCCTTCCAAATAATTAGCTGGAATTCTTTTCTTCGTAGCAGAACATGCCCTCACCAACTAGGATTATTTGGGCAAACTGAATTATGGATCCTGCCAGTAAGGAGGTTGAGTAAGTAATTATGGAGCTCAAGGCCCGGAAGCCTAAAAGATCTTAGAAGCCTAATACAATAGGCTTTTTATTAAACAGCTTTATTGAGCTAAAGCTGACACCTTATACAAATCGCCTTCCAAGTATGCAGTTCAATACTTTTCATCAGATGTGTAAAGTCGTGAGGGTTCAGGGCATCTCTGATGCTCGCCTGCCGACCCTAGTGCTTACCTGTAGACCCGAGGGTGGCCTGCTCATCCCAGCCATTAACTGATTACACCCTTTCTCTAGACTTGTCCATCCCAGAGATTCAGTAGAACAGTGCAGCACAGTGTAGCATTTGGTCTTTTGTGTCTGGTTTCTTCAGCTTATGCTCCAGAGGCCATATGTATACTTATTCCTTTATTACTGGGATGGCACTCCACTATCTGGATACAGAACACCATGTTTATCCATGCACAGAGTGATGAACATTTGGGTCATTTCCAGCTCCTGGCTTGTCCAAATACATCACCATGTGTAGATAGAACCTTTTGTTTCTCTTGAGGAAAAACCACAGCATGAGAATTTCCGGGACATATAGTAAAGGTAACTTTTAGAGACTACAGAAATGTTTTACAATGTGACTATACAAAGTTCTAAGCCAGGTACAAAGGCTCTGGTGCCCCCTCTGGTCTCCTCAACAATGCTGGGTCCCGCCATTACAATCCATCCTGCTGCATTTCCACTGATACCACACTGTGATTTAAGCCGCAGCTCCTGACTCCTGACGCTCAGCACTGTTTCATTTGGTTACTGGCTAAGAAATGTCTAACCAGCACTTCTGTCCGCTCTTAAATTGAATTGCTTCAGCTGTAAAGGGTCTTTAACAGGTATTTGTTTTGCCAGGTTTCCCCCACTGGTTTCTCTTCATTCTTGAAGATCTCTTTAGAAATCTTAAATTATTTTAAATCCTGAAGTACAGCAAATTTCTTGAGTATTCTTTATCTAAGAAGCACAGAGCCAGCGTTCTGAGGGGTTCCGGTGTAAGCTGTTCCACTTGGGTCTGTGGTGAGCATCAGTTTATATAGAATGTGGATAGCAGGTTTGTGCCTGTGCACATGAGCATCATCTCATCATCGCACCCCTGGTTTCAAAGACTTTTTTTTTTTTTAAGATTTATTTATTTATGTTTATGAACACATTGTCACTGACACACCAGAAGAGGGCATTGGATCCAAATTCAGATGGCTGAAGGCTACCATGTAGTTGTAGGGAATTCAATTCATAACCTCTGGAAGAGCAGTCAGTGCTCTTAACCTCTGAGCCATCTCTCCAGCCCCTCAAAGAGCATCTATCTTTTTTAACCCCTTAATTGCCTCTGGCCCTTCAGTACAAGGGTTTAGTTTTATATTCTCATCTTTTCTAATGATATGCATGCCTGTCCTCACATGAACCACAAGTGTCCCGATTCCTACATCAGAGTAAGTTGAGAAACTGGGATGTGCAGATCCTTGGTCTGGTGTCCTTTTTCAAATAGTTAGGCTAGGTCCTTATTTTGCCACAGTTTTTGTCAGTAACTACTCTGAGGACTGAATTGAACCTATACACCAATGGATCAATTGAGAAGAATAGCCAGCTGCCAACTTCACAATATACAGTTTTAACAACACAGAGTCTCCCAACTCACAAGTACGGAAGACCATATTTAATCTTTACTCTCTCTAAAGGAGCGGTACTCAACCTATGAGTTGAGATCTCCAAAAGGCCATTGGAAAATACAGATACTTATACTACAAGTCAAAACAGTAGAAAATTTTAATTATGAAGTAGCAACAAAGTAATTTATGATTCAGGTCAACAAAACAAGAGGAACTGTATTAAAGGGTCACAGCTTTAGGAAGGTTGAGAACCAGCGCTCTAAAGGGAGTTTGCTAGTAGTTTAAAAGTGAATGTTAAATTTATTAACTATATTTATTCTTTTAGATTCTATGTGCATGAAACCATTTTTATGCTTTCATTTTGGAACATTATAGTATATAGAAATAGAATTGATTGTATTCTATTGAATTGAATAGAATACAATTGTAGCCTCACCAATCTTACTGGGTGAGATTTATAATCTCTGATGTCACTGACATTTGCCCATTAATTTAGCTATGTCCCAGGTCTTCTCTATTCCTCTTTATGGAGTTCTTTTGCCATTTGGTACTATAATATTTTCATTTAATCTCTGTTGCTGTGTGTGTGTGTGTGTGTGTGTGTGTGTGTGTGTGTGTGTTATGGATGGATGTATTTGGTGAGACGGGGTCTTACTATATAGCCCAAGATGGTCTCAAATTTACTAGCCTCAAACTGCCCCAGCTTCCCGAGTGCTAGAATTATACCACAGGCCTGGCTTCCCGCATTTGAGGTTTTTTGATATACCTTTTCCTTACCTACTTAGTGATGACTGGAAGGACAGTGCATGGCTCTTTCTTCATAATGTATTTTACATTAAGACTGAGTGAATTCTGAGAAAACAAAGTTTGTAATCAATATGGCCCCCACCCTGTTCCTTTATACTAGTACTGCCGTCTGTGTGGACATTACAATCCTAAGAACACAGCCTATGTCCTTCAACAAAGCTGAGGGAAGAGAGCGCCTGCATGGTACATTCATTTGCCTTTCCAGGGTCTCCTCACACCATCCTGCAGACATGGCTCACTTTAGAACTTCTTGTGGGCCAGATGTTTGTCCTGGAATCTCCTTATCCCATGCGCTCTTTTTTGATGGATAACTGTGTCGGGTGCAGGGGTTGTGACTGGAATTCCTTTCTTCAGCTGTTTTGTGTATGTCATTCGCCTTCCCTCTGGCTTCTACTACTTCTGAAGAACTGTTATGCCTTGAATTCCTCTTGCTGATTTCAAAACATTCTACTGGGGGCCGGAGAGATGGCTCATTCGTTAAGAACACTTGTTGCTCTTCCAGAGAACCAGGGTTCAAATCCAGCACCCTCATGGCAACTTAAAAGTCTAACTCCAGTATGTCCGGCACCCTCACACAGATATACATGAAGGTGAAAACCAATGCACATAAAATAAAATAAAAACAAAACACTATAAAAATAATTCTAAAATAATAAAAATAAAATCATTTGAAATGTTCTATTCTGATGGTCTTAGGATAACTCACATTTATCCTTTTTGGGTCTCAGATCTGCAGATGATTGTTTTACATTAAAATTAGGAAGTCAGAGACCATTATGTCTTCACCTGGATATGACTGATTGGTCATTTTCCTTGAGTATCCTAAGTCTGTGTTGTAACTGTCACTCACAAATGGGGCATAGCAGATCACTGCCTTCCACACAATATCAAGTCAGCCCAGTTCCTCCCCTCAGGCAAGAATGTGCGCTGACAGGTCTCTGCGGACTCTCATGTCCCTTCCTCTATCGGCCTCTGGAGAGGGTTTTCTACTCTCTGCTCCTAATGTAGTCAGAAACAAAGGTGCTATTTGCACGGGCAGGCTGAACTGGACTGGGTGGGACTAGGGTCAAAACTGAGCAAGACGGCCACAGAGCCCCACTGTGTTAACGTCAAAGTCAGCAACTTGGTAGAAATAAATGTTCAGACTGTTGTTTGCTTTTGGTCAAATTCCAGAGTGCTGGTTTTTGACAAATTCCAGTTTGCTTTATGGCTGTTTGGAGGTTGGGGAAGAAACAGACTGACTTCTACTCAAATAGATGCCTATCTAACAATTTGAAATGAGTTTTGTAGACCCACGTGGAAACTCTGTTTCTGTGAGGAGCAAATTAACCCTCCACAATAGACCTGCAAGTCAGAAGCTCCCTGCTCCATTGAAGGCAAGATGTTATGAACACTGCGAGGCCTCACAGGAGAGCTCGGTGTATATGAAGGTATCAAATTCTAAAACCACTCCCTTACTATCCTCAGTGAAGCCACGACACTCAGAGGACTTGCTATTCCTCCTAGGCACTTGTCAATCTGCTGTACCGTAGAAGGAAACTCAGCAACCCCTCTTTGTGTTCTGAACGAGATATGAGCTCCACAGACTAACAAACATGAACAACTGGTCCCTCGTTCATGGCACTGTTTGGGGGAGGTTATGGAACTTTTAGGACATGGAGCCTTGCTGGAGGAAGTATGCCATGGGGAGGCAGGTTTTTGGAGTTTATAGTCACACCCCACTTGCAGTTCATGTTTTCTCTCTCTCTCTCCCTCTTCCTCTCTCTCTCTGTCTCTCTCTCTCTCATGTTCTCATGCCTCCTGCCATGCTTCCCCTACTATTAACCCGCCCCCACTTCTAAAACCATAAGCTACAATAAACTCTTCCATAAGCCACTTTTGGTCATGATATTGTATCACAGTAACCAAAAGTAACTTACACACAGCAGGGTCCACTTTATTGTCTGTTTGCTCACAGTTTTTAATTGACATGTGATTATATGGTATAGAGTGATGTTTTGATACATGCATATATTATATAATAATAAAAATATTTAATATTGATCAACTCATAATCATTTCTCCATGCTAAGGACACTTGAAAACCTTTCTTCTAGCTATGTGGAGGTATACAGTGTGGTCAGTCACCATTAGAACCTACTGCAGCCATCTAACAGCAACTGAACCAATCTCTGCCTAACTCCCCAGCTGCACGGAACCCTTTCTAACTCTTGGAGCCCCTGAGAGTATCTGTTGTTCCACTGACTGAGATCATGGAATTTGTCTTTCTGTGCATGATTGTTTAACACGTCTTCTAGATTCATGTGTGTTGGCACAAATGACAGGATTTTATCTTCTTGTGGCTAAATATTATTCTAGTGTGCATACACACTGCATTTCCTTTGCTCATTCATCTGCTGACGGATTCATGCTGGTTTCATGGTTTGCCTGCTCTGAATCATGCTTCAGTGAACACAGGAATCTTGTTTCCTTTGAGTATGTACCTAGGAGTAGAATTATGGATCACATGGTAGTTCTATATCAAAATCTTTAGGACTCCAAAAGCACAGTCAACAAGAGCAGAAACAAATGGAGCTACGTCAAACAAAAAAGCTTCTACATGTACAAGTCAAAGACAGCACATCCAAGTCCACTGACTGAAGAGACAGCCACCCAAGGAGTCCACAGAGTGAAAGAACAGGCAGAACCAGGAACACTGACAGGGAAGGCACAGGACACAAATAAGGACACCCCACACAGGACAGATGCTTCTTCACAGAGAAACAGACATGGCTAACTTCCAACACAGAACAGCTCTGCTCCTTCCCAGACTCTGTGGATAATCTTATACTACTTAAAACCTCTGCTCTTGCTGGGAAGTCAGAGCTGGCTGGTCATCTGCCCTCCCCAGCAGACCAGGGGCTGGCTCAGTGGCAACAAAGAGACCTCAAGGAGTCACAACTATAGCTGTGAGGGATTCTGTTTGTCCCTTTCTAACTCCCTACCCATGCAAATAAGTGATGGGGCTCAGTGACTTCCTCAGCCAGGAAGGGTGACTAGGACGTGCAGCCAGTGCCTGCTTTGCCTCTTCCCTTTGTTTACTACAGAAGCGAATGCTAGTTTTTGTTGTTTTAACTTTCTTTCAAAATTCAACTTCCATTGCCATACTTGGCTGAGTAGCATAATGAAATCACTTTGTTCTTTACAGAAAATTCCCAAAGTTGCTTTCTGTATGCAAATGAAGTGGGCAGTAGGCATTAAGCAGTCTGCTTTAATCTTTCACACAGTGAAGAGTAACAATGTAGCTCACATCAAGACTCAGCATCATCCAGTTGAGTCTCCAGCTCAGCCTCTCCTGGCATGTGACCAGACACAGGAACATCAAAACCCACATCTGACAAGTGTGATGTGGTCTTGAAATGGCTGAGAAACAGAATTATTCACAAGGAGCTATCCAGGTTTCAGCCTATTTGCTACAAAACCAGGCCTCTGGAGAGCATGCCTGGAAAGGGTCTGTTATCTCCTTCATACCTCCATTCCAACAAACGCATAGTGAGGCCTAAGGCAGGGAAGTCTGTCACTGTCTGACCCTCAGGGGAGGCACTTTCTCCTTCAACTCCAGCCAACCCACACCATCACATTGCCAGGTAGACAGTAAGGGGGAGTGTGATCCCAACAGTCCTATAGAGCTCAAAGGCTTCTTGCATCTCTGTTTCAGCTCATGATGTAAAGACCAGGACCAAGAGATGGGAAGTGGAAGATGACACCTGAAGCTAGAACTAAGCAAGAACTGAGCTGATTGAAGCCTCTTAGAATCTGGGGCTTGAGACAGAAGATGGTCAGCTGGAAAGCAGTAACTCCACAGGTGTGCTATGTACCACTACTATACCGTGCACCACTGTCCAGCGAGGCTCTGAGAATACAACATGCAAGGAGCCTGTGTCACCTGCAGACCAGAGTCTAGTACAGGAGACAAACATACAGACTTCCATGTAGAAAGCACACCTACAGTCCCAGTCCTATGGCTGGGACTCTGGGAAACTCTCACTCAATCTCAGTACATACATTTTTGTGCATGCATGTGCATGTGTGTGTTTATCTCATTGTTTGTGTGCCTGTGTTATCAGGGACTGAGCACATGGCCTTACACATACTAAGCAAACACTCTAACACTAAGCTACATCTACAGACCTTCCCTCATTCTTATTTTGAGAGGAGATCTTGCTTCATTTCCCTATCTGGCCTTAACATACTATGTAGGTCTCAACAGGCCTTGGACTTTAAAGCCTCCTGCCTCAGCCTCCTGCATGACTGGGGTTGTAGGTGTGCAACAACTGTTTCCACATTTTAACATCTGTGGAATCAAGAATACCCCTCACAACAACCACATGTGATCCTTTTTTATTGGTGGTACATAAAACAATGAAACATCTAAGACCCATGGTATCCTTCTGGAACCCACTGGTTTTGCCATGGTCCCCACCATCCTGAAGCAGAATGATGGTATGGACTTTTGAAGCACAATTACAGGGACAAGTAGGTGGCAGCAGCTTGGAGGCCTGGGGTCCCCAATATGTGTCCACTATGTGGTACAATTTCTTCCATCAGCGGGATCCACGGGTGCAGAAGTCATGGGATGAAGGGGAAGATGATTCCACCAACTATCACCCCGAGTATCCCACTACAAAAACTTGAAGTTCTGCTGACCTAGAAGTTTTGGTTCTAGAGTGGGGAGCAATCCTGCAAGGAGTCACAGCAAACGCTTCACTGAGCTGGGAGCTCAGACATCCCCTGGCCAATCTGGCCTTCTGATGCCATTAAGCCAACAGGCTAAGAAAGGAATAACGAACGGGGTGATTGGCCCAGATTACCAAGGGGAAGCCGGACTGCTTCTCCTCAATGGAGGTAAGAAAGATTATGTCTGGAGTGCTGGAGAGCCTTCAGGACACTTCTTGGTACTACCACGTCCTGTGATTAAAAGTCAATAGGAAACTACAACAGCCTAATCCAGGCAGGATGACAAAGGGTACAGACCCTTCAGAAATGAAGATATGAGTCACTCCTCCAGGACAGAGCCAAGACCTGCTGAGGTACTTGCAGAGCGTGGAGGGAACTACAGAAGTAGAGGAAGGTAGTTATAAATACCAGCTAAGGCCATGCAGTTGCAGGAAAGACGAATATAATTGACATGAGTGTTTCTGTCACATTTTGTTAAGAATGTGTTTGGGCAGATATCTGTATTTCCCTCCTGGATTTATTATATAATGTAATAACACCAATTAAGAGAATATCAGTGGTTATCCTATTTAAATTCTGAGATACTAAAAGAATGTCTCTCAAGAAACATTGCCACCTATTCTAAAATGTATAATACATTTGTGGTTTGTACCTGGGGTAGTTTTATCATGTCAGGCAACATTATGACCTGGTTATTGTTTTCATTTGGAAATTAAGCATGCTATAAGGAGATGTAATTCCATGTAAGTTGACAAGAGGTCTAAAACAAAAGCGGATGCATACACCTGGGAGGAAGTTTTCTTAATTAAATTTTTTGAAATGGAAGACCCTCCTTTAATCTGGATCTTCTGAGGTAGAAGACACACCTTTAATCTGGGCTATACCTTCTGCTGACAGACTAAATGAAGAACAGGGAAAAGGAAGCTCCCACTCTGCCTGCTCGCCCTAACCCTCACTGGCAAATCCGTTCCTTCGCTGGCATTAGAGCATACTTTGGGATTCCAGCAGATAGTGAAGACCAGCTGGGACATCAAGCCTCATGGACTGAACAATTACTAAATTCTTAGACTTCCCATGGTTAGGCAGCCGTTGTTGGACTAGCTGGACCACTCTAATAAATAAATCCCACAGACAGACAGGCAGACAGACATTCTATCAGCTCTGTTCTTCTAGACAACCCTGACTAATTCAGGGGTCTCATTAAATTCTCAGCACAATCCAATGAAAGTTATCTCTATTACTCCTGACTTAACAATGAGAAAACACATGACAGAAGCCGGGTAACCTGGACAGTCTGACACACCAGCAAGGAGGGGAAGGGACTTGACTGGGCCACGGAGCCACACCATGGAGAGCAAGGGTTCTCCTGCAGCAGCAGCATCCGTAACACAGGCAGCTGGCCAGTTGTGCAAAGCAGTAAGTAGCTCACTCCACTAGAGAAGGGAAAGGGCCCTCCAGGGTCAGGCAGACAGGGCTGGGAAAGGACAGCAAGAATTCACGCGGGGGTGGGGTGCCCAGCAAACACAAAGGAGCAGAGTGCGGAACAGTAGGGGGTGTGTATACAACTACAAACGGTTCTTTATGGCTGGTCTGGCAGCAGCCAAGGAGTCAGTGCTATGAACTGAGAGTGCACAGGCAGGCGGGGCAGCGGCAAAGCCACTGCAAAGCTGCCAACTCAGAGTCTGAAGCAGAAGAGAGGAGTGATCAGACAGACATTTAGAAAGGCCACCTGGGCAGCAGGGCACAGGACAGGGCAGAGCTGGGACAGGTGACAAGAGGCCAGGTACAAGAACAAAGAGGAGCAATGGTGGCCCAAGGTGTCAGGAGGGAGAGAATAATAGCCAACGCTCATTGCTAACCTCTGGGGCCGTAGCACATGCTGGGCACTCTCTCAAATGCTTAGAAATGCCCAGTGCCCAGAATGACCCAAGAGGAAAGTGAAGCCAAGGCAGCCCTGTGATGTGGGAAGAGAGAAGGAGGGTTCATTCCTGTCTCCTAGCCTGACTCTTAGAGGAAAACAAGACAGAAGACCAGAGAGCAAAGATGAGGTCCCCCTGTCCCCTGTCCTAGTGCCCTGAGCTGGGATGATAATGGATAGAACAGAAGCAGAGGTTCTCCACCCAGGTAAGTCCTAAAGACAAGACCAGACTCCTAGCAGAGGTCATGTGCCCAGTCAGCCTCCCTTCCCTGGCTTCTTTCCACCCTGCATCTTTATGCCTCAAGAATTATCCATACTTTACCTTAATATCCCTTTTTTTTTTTTAAAGGTGATGTGTGTACATGTTTGTATGACTAGAGGATGTCAAATTTAAAGATTACAGAAACTAGAGGCTGGTTTTAAAAAACCATCACTTGGATAAGTTGAAATTTTGAAAAAGAAGAAAGAGGAAAAAAATCCCAAGAAACAAAAGTGTGATAATTTGTATATGCTCAGCCCAGGGAGTGACACTATTAGAAGGTGTAGCCCTGTTGGAGTAGGTGTGGCCTTTTTGGAGTAGGCATGTCACTGTGGGTGTGGGCTTTAAGACCCTCATCCTAGCTTCCTAGAAGCCAGTATTCTGCTAGCAGCCTTCAGATGAGATGTAGAACTCTCAGCTCCTCCTGCACCATGCCTGCCTGGATGCTGCCATGTTCCCACCTTGATGATAATGAACTGAACCTCTAAACCTGTAAGCCAGCCCCAATTAAATGGTTGTCCTTTATAAGAGTCACCTTGGTCATGGTATCTGTTCACGGCAGTTAAACCCTAACTAAGACAAAAAGAAAACATGCTTCTGTCTTTTGACAGTATTTTCAATCATTCCTCATGCCTCCTCCAATTTACCAAGGAAAACCAGAATCCTTGAACCACTTAAACCTACTCAGTCACAATAGTTCTGCAGAACTGACATTTTCTGCTTTTCGATGTAAGTAGCTACAAAGAAAGAGCATGTAATTTAAACTTGTTTCTGTGCACTTTAGAGCTCTGATGTCTCAGAGAGCTATACAGCAGGTAGACCTTATATTCTACAGTCTAGTTGCTTCTTATCTTTGGTGTTGCAAAAGGAAACTGTTTCCAACATATCAATAGGGGACAAGATTACAGAAAACTCAGAAAGGCAGAAGGGCCAGTTCCAGCCTGGACTTCCGTTATCTCCTTTCTACAGAAAGGGCTGTTCAGGCTCAGGAACCTTGGGCCAAGGTCAAGGTCAGGAAAAGATAAGCCACCCCATCTCCAGCCTGGGCTCTATTTAAACAACTGCTGGGCTTTCATCATGGGAAGTGGATGCTCACCTTTCTAATACCCCCTTGCCTAAGTGCCAGGCAGGTTTTTAGGTCATTAAATACTCTCTGTCATCCTTCACCCTTCCTTCCATGAGCACTCAAATATGGAGGGTGGAATTAGCTGGCAATAATAAAAACACTACTTTTTTTTCCTATACTGATTTGTTGTAAAATTATTTCTGGTATGTTTACCAAGTCTATACTTATTACAAATTTACTCATCAAGCAAAGCATTTCAAAACTTCTGGACAGTTTTGAATAAACGGTGGAGTCTAAAACTGGAGATCACTGCTACTCAAGCACTTAGCTCTGCCATCCTCTCTTCAGAGTTCCTGACGCTCCAGTGTTCTTCAGATCCCCCTCCACGCTACGGACTAATAATTCCCCTAGTAAACTCCACACTCTCAGCAATCTGCCTCTGTGTCCCCTTAAGCCCCACCCGAGACCTCTCACACAGGCTGTTACTTGTTCTGTGACCTTGCTCAAGTCACTCCACCTGAGGAAACTCCCATTTCCTCACCTGCATCGCCTGTATTTCCTACACCAGTAGATGTGGTACTTAAAAATACCAAAGCGCAAGCCAGGCGTGGTGGCACACGTCTTTAATCCCAGCACTCGGGAGGCAGAGGCAGGCAGATTTCTGGGTTTGAGGCCAGCCTGGTCTACAAAGTGAGTTCCAGGACAGCCAGAGTTATATAGAGAAACCCTGTCTCGAAAAACAAACAAATATCAAAGCACTCAGTCAAGTGAAGCTCAAGTTCCAAGTCACAGTCCAAAGACTCCTCCTGTTCAATCCATTTCCTGACAGTGCCTAGAAAGTGTACCTGTCAGAGGTAGACAAGATGTACCATGATGGCTGAGCTATCTAGTAGCCATCTAGTAGCCATCTAGTAGTCCTCTAGTAGTCAGTCATCTAGAAGCCATCTAGTAGTCATCTATCTAGTAACCACAGCCTTCCAATACCTAAAACTCACAAGGAAATAATAACCCAGCATCCACACTTACTTTCTTTGAACACTTTTTCTACTGTTGTGATGGCACACCATTACCAGAAGCAAGAAAGGAAAGGGTTTTATTTGGTTTATGCTTCCAGGCATTGTTCTTCATCAAAGGAAGTCTAAACAGGCACTAAAGGAGGACAGGAACCTGGAGGCAGGAGCTGATGCAGAGACCACAGAGGGTCACTGCTCCCTGGCTTGCTCAGCCTGCTTTCTTATAGCACCCAGGACTACCAGCCCAGGGATGGCCCCACCCACAATGGGCTGTGCCCTCCCCATTGATCGCTAATTAAGAAAAATGCCCTACAGCTGGGTCTTACGAAGGCATTTTCCCAATTGAGGATCCCTCCTCTCAATGAGAATAGTTGAGATGAGGTTGACATAAAACACCAGTCTTATACGAACTGTATGGCATCAAAACAAATTACAGACTTTATTGTCATCATCCATTCATCTCGATGCTTGCATGAGCCTTTTTTTTTTTTTTTTTCAATATTCAGACATGAATTAGAGACTCTTGGGGCAAAGGTACTAATAGTTTCTGGATAGACTCAAAGTCCAAAGATGAATCTTTATACTTCATTAACAAGCAATAGTCGCACTTTAGTTATTAGAACTACCTCATTTGTAAGTAATATATGATTATTATTTTCAAGACCAGAAAGGTATCTTGGTGGAATGGGTAAGCCACACCCACATGAGGGGTGTCACTAGTGGGTGACAGTGGCTGAGCTTGGCACAATGCCTGATATATAGCAACTGTGGCAACATGACCTATGAATAGGGAAGTATAAAAAAGAAAAAGAAAACCCACTGGAGAGGCGCCTGTAGTTCCTATTGAAACACAGCATTAAGTCAGTGCCAGCTATCCCCAAAGAGCCTGCACTTTCCGTAGAACAGCAAAAGGCTCTTGAATATGGCCCACAGAGAACGCTAAGGAAAACAGAAGTGAGGTCCACTTCCCTTCCCGCCACATGTTATTGTCTCTCACAGGATCCCAGGATTACCCTCAGAGAAGTTAATGTTTTCCCCACAGAGTTACTGCTGAGCCACTAACCACTGCTAATTAGCTTCACAAGAACACATTTTTCAAATGGCTGGAGGCTTCTGCCTACCAGATGGCAGCCCGAGGATCACCACTCAGTGTGAGTGCGGTTAGCGTAATTCAGATAACATTCTTTATCTAGGAACCCACACTTAAGAGTCTCAATAGCAAAGGACCCGAGGACTACCCGACCTTGTGATATGGGCCCTATCAGCTAAAATTTCCTCTCCCCCTCAGCACCACCCCTCCTTGCCAGCCGTGATCTATGAGGAACCCCAGGGAAAGCAAGGAGCTGGGCAGGGAGCACTCCACTGCATGGCAGGCACCTGACCCAACCAAGCAAGCACTTGGGGCCTCCAGCAGGAGAGGCTCCGCACTGCCTAACACTGCCTAGAAGCCTCATAGGTAAACACTAGGAACCAGTCAGCAGAACAGAATGTAACAGACCATTTCCTTAATGGCCTTTATCTATATGCTCAAGCACAATAGAAATGCAGACTCTTCTACAAAAGAGTTCAACTCTGGGGAACCCCAAAGTGAACTGTGAATATTACAGAAGGATACAGGGGCTGGGGGAAACAGGACCCTCAGTCATGACCCCAGTGGACACCAGAGAAAGACCCAGCAAAACTCTGTAGCTGAAGGTGGCCTCTGAAAGCATTTCATCTACAAGCTTAAATGTTGCTTCCTGGTGTTCATATCCTTTTTTCTAATTAAAGCATACACAGATACCCAGTATGTGTATGGCACATCTATGACACAGTACCCCCTCAGCTGAGACGCTGAATTCATCCAAGGCCCTGAAAGGTCTAATCCCAAAGTTGATGAAAATTTGGCGGAGCTGGAATTCAATCCTACATAGTACAGCGCCAAACCAACATCCATACAATCTACCATCAGGATCAACTGCTGGAGGTCAGAGTTTGACCTTGTCTGTGTCTTAGTCTGCTCCTGGGAGGGCAGGTGGCAGAGGACAAGCAGAGGCTCTGCAAGAATCCTGCAGGGCGGAGCCGACACGTAGCCATGAGACTCTACAGGAGGCAGAGGCTATGGCTGGAGCAAGGCTAGGAGGTCAGGTGGACAGGATCTGCTATCAAGCAGAAAACATACTATCTACTCACTCACTCACTCACTCACTCCTTCATTCATTCATTCATTCATTCATTCATTCATTCATTCATGCATTCAATCATTCAGCAGACACTTACTGAGAACCATCTCCCAGGTACTATACCACAACCTGTGAGAAGATTTTCCTTATTAAATGGTTTGGCTGAATCTAGCCCAGTTCTATCTTTGTAAATACAGTTTTACTGGAGCTCAGCACACTGCCATTGCTTCTGCATCCTAAGAACCGAGTATATGATAGTTGTGAAAAAGGCTATATGACTCCAGAACCCTTAAGTTCACCACATGGTCTGTTGCAGAGACAGTTTGCCAAATCCTGCTTTGGAAAATGCTGAATGAATCCAGCAAAAGCCCAGATCTCCTGATATTAATTAGGAGAGTTAATATCTTAGTCCATAGTGATCTAAAATGTTAGTGTCCAAGAGCCAGTGTTGACACCTAATGTCTACACGAGGGTATCTGGAGGTGGGGCTCTGCGTGTGATAATGTCATACAGGAGCCTTATACAAGGGTTTAAAACAAGACATCACAGAGGAGAGCAAGAGCATGGACTATTGCACCTTTGATCTCAAGGTCACAGACAGAAGAAGGCTGAGTATGAACCAGGAAGCAGTTCTAGCCAGGCACACAAAGTCTGCTGCACTTGATCTTGGACTGTCCAACCTCCAGAATTTCAAGAAATAAGTTTCTTATCATGGGATCCCCTGAAAGTGGAGTTACAGGTGGTTATAAGCCACCATGTGGGTAATGGAAACTGAATCCCAGTCCTCTGCAAAAGCAAGTGCTGTTTTGTTTTGTTTTGTTTTGTTTTTGAGACAGTGTCTTGGCTGATCTGGAACTCCCTCTGTAGACCAGACAGGGCTCCAACTCACAGAGATCCACCTGCCTTTCTCTTTCATGTACTGGCACACATGGTTAGAACAAGCACTCTTAGCTAATGGGTTTTGATCCATCTCTCTAGCCCCTAGATTAGGTTCTAATGATAAATTATCTAGATATGGATCTGAATGATACAGTCTATGAGTGTTTTTAAAAGGGAGCTATAGAAATCAAGCTTATAGTACATGAAAATATTTTAACTGACACATGGCAATGTTACATAAAGTGGAACAATTACATAATGAATGTCTCATAAAAATCACAAAAGTATTACACACTCAGAAAAATACGAAGCTTTCATTGTTAAGGATTTAAACTCTGGTTCTTCAAATAAATATGCACATCGTGCAAAACTGAAAAGAAGGAATATATGTTAGCAAGAAGAAAACAAAATCGAAAAGATAAAGTCCTGTGTGTGTGAACTGAATAGAAGCAACAAAAAAGGAGACCAAAATACACATTTCTCTAATGGTTCACCCACCTACTGTTGGTTTTTAACACCGACAAACTCAAAAGGCCAGGCCTCCTGCTAACTCCATCAGCAGCGACAGACCCAGCACTGAGTTCTAGTGCCCGAAAGAATACACAGATAAGCAGCACATTCTCCCCGAAAAGTTACTGTAGAGGGTAGAGGGTGGCACTACTCATCCTACAGAGCTGCACACCGCCACACAGTGCTATCCAGAACTGATAGAAATGTTCTCTGTGTGCACTGGCCAAAACCGTCGCTCAACATGCCAGACACGCGGCTCCCAAGCACCTGAAATGCACCTGCTACAATCCAGGTACTGACTTTCATTATTACAATTACTTTCTGAGAAGTCCATATATGAAGAATGCTTGCATCCTCCTTTCCACTCCTCCCTCTCCAACTATGCTCCCTCTCTCAAATTCATGACCTCTTCTTCCATAATTATTATTGTTACACACACATACATATACATACATACATACACCCTGCTAAATCTATTTATTGTTATTCATATGTATATATGTTTAGGTCTGAGCCCGTCAGACTGAATTAATACTTATTTTTTTTAATTGTTATTATTGTTTGTATTATTATTTGGGTATTTTAGTGTCTTTTGTTTTTTTGTTTTTTTATGACAGTCTTACATAGTCCAAGAGTACCTCAAATGTAAAAACCTCATGCCTCAGCTTCAGTGTTGGGATAAAGGTGGGTTAAGAATGCATTTTACATGTTAATGAATTTAAACTCACAGAGCTGGAGCTGGTGTGTGGAAACACACACCTTTAATCCTAGCAGTCAGGAGGGAGGCTAAGGCAGAAGGGTCACTGAGTTCGAGGCCAGCCAGATCTCCAGAGTTCCAGGACAGCCAGTGCTACACAGAGAAAGCCTATCTTGAAAAACCAATAAATAAACAGCCACACAAACTTAAAACAGGGCTACATGTAGTTAGTAGCTGCCAACCTGTACAGTACATGTCTGAAGTGTTAAGACACTGACTGCACAGACAACTCCTGCCTTTCAGGACAAGGTGTAACCTTTGTTTTGTTTTGTTTTTTAAGCTATGAACTGCCTTTCATTCCAACACAAAAGTCTATCCCGATTCCCAGCAGGCTAGTCCTCTGTTTCCACCAATTTCACCTTCTTTTTCGTCCTACCACCCAGGTCAGAAACACAACTCTTTTTTTTTTTTTCATCAGTTATGAAGTATCACCCTGAACCTGTTATCTGTACAAGGTGTTACATAGGTGTGTATTGACTGGAGAGATGGCTCAGTGCAGTACTTGCTGCTCTTGCAGAGGATCTAGGTTGGGTTCCCAGCACGCACATGGCTCTAACTCCAGTTCTACAGCATCCAACACCCTCTTCTGAGCCCTGAAGGCACTGCATACACATGACACACAGCAGACAAGGAGGCACTCACTCGTACACGTAAATACAAATAATCTTTTTGAACACTTAAAATAGAGTTGTAACGATACAACACTATCAAGATGTTCTTTTTCCTCGTATCCAAATTAAAAGTACAAATCTACAGAAGGAAGAGGAAAGCCAGCATGAGGTGTGGAAGGAAACGAAGCTCGCAGCTGTGAAGGTTAATCTTGTCAATTTGATTGAGTTGAGGGACACCCAGGAGATTCACAGAGCACATTTCTAGGTACATCTGTCAGGGCATTTCCCAAAACTGGCCCGTGGGATGACAAGTCAGAAGGGACCTGCCCTAAATGAGGGCAGCTTTCCAATAGAAAAATGTAGAGGAAACCAGCCAAGGCGTCTTCGCCCTCGACCTTCCTGAGCGGGTGTTCTGTTGTTGCTGCCCAAGATCGTACTCCAGAGAGTCAGTGTAGGTTCACACCTATGGCTGCCGGGCAGGCCTCCAGTCCTTAAGCCTTAGGCTGGAGCTACACCATTGCTCACGTCTGTTCTCAGGCCTCCCTCTACCTGAACTGAGAAACTGCTGGCTTCTCTGGCTCTTCGGTGTGCCACTGAAGTACTCAGACAGCCACTGAGGGACTACCCAGCCGCAGGATGTATAAGCCACTCTACTGACGCCTCTTGTATACTATGCCCTATAGATCCTGTGCTAGAGAGCCTGACTAAGCAATTGACAGCATATTACAGCCGGAGGGATGACCAATCGATGCAACCACGGAAGACACAGAATAAAATTAGATTTAGGGAAGTACTAATCAATCGCTGAGATTCTGATTTCTTATGCAAAACTCCCGGAGCCATGTGTTCTAGGAATTTAGAAATCCAGTTTACACGTACCATATGTTGGCACTAGCAGGGTTTGCAGGTAGACCCTGTCCTTGGGTCTCTCGAGCGCCTTACATGACATTTCCAGCCCGGCTATCTAGCTATTCAGCAGCTGCTATGCATCTCACAGCTGCTATGCAAAGTCTACATTCACTGACTCAGTAAATACTCATTAAATGTTTACTGCACACCAAACACAGTTCTGGGGGTCTGGTTACCCCTCAATATGGTCTCTACTTTCAGAATCCCTACCTTGGGAAACTGCTTCTACTACTTCAGTATTCAAGCCAGGAACAGGGACATTATTTCCTTGCCTCCTTCCCAGAGTTCCCTCTAGTTACACAGTCCTAAATTTACCTTCTAAATCTCCATCTACTACTTTAGTTCTGTTCTCTGCTGCTAATCACCTGTACACTATGCCAATAGGGTTAAACAGGAACAATCCCACCCTCAAGGGCGTATCTGCTTTTTGTCACAGCTCAGAGCTCTCCTAGTTTCTAATGGGTAGGAGCTAGGGGTACTGCTGCACATCCCACACTGCAAGCCCTTCACGTCAAAGAACCGCCCATCCTTAAATGTCAGTCAGCGCTGACTTGCACAGACAGCGAGGGGCGCACACCAAGATTCTACACTGTGTTGCTTCCTTGAGAAATCATCACCCTTCTGGAGTACTGTTGTGTAGTAAACGTGACTCTGTTATTGCTTTTGATCAGGCTCGTCTATTCAGGTAAAAGGTGTTTCTCTATATGAATGCAGTCAATACTCACTGGTGCATGCTCTCCACTCCTGCTATGATCATGATGCAGTAGGAAATCCCACTTTGTACAAGAAAGTGTAAGGCATACCTATAAAAAGTAAGAATGTGTTAGAAGCAGCCACAAACATCAAGTTCAAATGCTACAAATGGAAAAGTCCAAGTGTAACCTAGAACATTCCCATACAAAACAAACAAACAAACACCCCAAAAAACAAAAACCTTAAACCCAAAGCCCAAATGACACTCTTTAAACACCCTGGACAAGGTGCCCCCCACCTCAGGCCAAAGGAGCTAAATAAAACCGAGCCCCAGAAGCCCAGCTCAATGCCCCAGCACGCCACAGAACCTAACTGCAGAAAAGCAGTGTGGGGCCATTTGGATCGAGGACTGCAACCTTCTTTATAAGTCAGGGAACAGTAATTTTAAAAGGAGTAATAAACACAGCTTTCAGAAAAGTTCTGGCAGAACTTCTATTTCCCCAACTTCCCCAACAGCAGCATCTCTGATGTGTGCTGACCTCCTTAAGTACCATTCACAAAACAAGTTACTAACACCCAGATCTATTCTCACAGCACAGTGGCTCGAGTCTAATGAGCTTCCTTCTAAAAATACAGTAAGTTACTATGATGTGTTTGTAGAACATCCTGGTTTGCATGGCAGTCCTTTCTAATGTCCCATTACAGGAATCAAGCATTTTAATGACAAAACTATTTTATCTAGTCACTTCACAAATTTCAGGCAAAATATGATACGGACCTCTGGGACTGAACCCAACCCATCCCTGAGTGTGTGCGAGCGAGCGCGCGAACACACACACACACACACACACACACACGCCTTCCTTTAACTTCCCTTTTTGATGCCATGATTTACAGTAAATCTGTACAATTTTAATGTACAAATTTTTAATAAGGGTCTTAACACATGACTAAAATTACTTTATCATAGACTATCAATAACATGAATGTGGAAAAATGCTTACATATTTCTATAGATAAGTTACAAATAAGGAGACCCAAGACAGGTCTGTAGAAGATAGGCCCTTTACCTACTGTACAGACAAGGCCAATCTGCATCTCTATACTCACATACTCCACCCACACATAAGTATGCACACCACATACATGCATCCAGAAAACAGCTATGTGGCTGGAGAGATGGCTCAGTGGTTAAGAGCACTGCTCTTCCAGAGGTCCTGAGTTCAATTCCTAGCAATGGCTCACAACTATCTGTAATGGGATCTGATGCCCTCTTCTGGTGTGTCTGAAGACAGCTACCATATATACATATATATATATCAAATATATATATATATATATATATATATATATATATATATATATATATATATCAAATAAGAGTTAAAAAAGAAAACAGTTATGACCTGCAGTGTTGCTACAATCAGAGGGCTATGAGGGACAGGAAAGCATGTGTAAGTATAAATGAAAATAGAAAGAAACTTTAAAATAATGAAATATCATCTTATTTATCAACACCAGCAGTCCACTAGCAGACCTTTAGGAAAGTCGCCAGGGACTGTTATGTACTTTGAAGGACTTTAATACTTAAAGGTATTCTCAACAGGGCAGAACAGCAAGTTTGAGGATTACTGAAAAAGGTGCTCCCTTTTCTGCGTAAATTTCCTTGGGACAAGAAGTCTTGGAAGTGGACAGTTTTAGTTCTCAAACATAGCTCTCATGCCTTGACAGTCTTCGGGCTCCTGCTTCTGACACGCTTAGCTGCCTGCTGGGTGTAACATTTAGGCAACTACCCACCACGCTAGCCTTTGCTGCTGTGGGAGGTCAGGCTTAGCAACTGAATTCATCTGTTTTGTGGACTCCACAAATGGCAGCAGGTCCCGGCTCTACCTAGATACCACACTGGGGAGATTCCTCACGCTGCCCTTCACTGAGCTACTCCTCATCAGTACCACGTGCACAGAAAGCAAGCTCTAGCCGCATCAGGTTTTCGGGATTACGAAGTAACACATGGGAAGTGTTGACTGGGTCTAGAGAGAAACACAGGAGGAGCTAACTCCATACTACCTCAAACAAACGGTAACAAAGAGATTGGATAAACAGAGAAATGCCCAATCTTGACACTGACTGGATAATGGTATACAGTTTGAGCACAAATTCACTCAAAAAAAAAAAAAAAAAAGTTTCCTATTTTGGAGCATCCCAGAATGCAGGTTTATTTATCAGAGACCTTCAACCAGTAAAGCCTATGTAAATATTCCAAAGTCAGACACCTCTAATCCCAGGAGTTTCAGATAAGGACTCACAGACCAATCCCTGCTCAGGCTAACCAGCACTGTCTGGTGCTCCTCTAGGATGCTCCAGGCCTCAGTAATTAATCTCTGGTTCCATTTTACAGACAAATAAAGCTAAGGAGATTGTTAGGGTGCCCAAAGACAGCAGTTGCCAATCACTGAGCACCGCTACTCCATCCAGGTCTGACTGGCTTCACAATCTAAGCTTTCACTACCCTGTACTCTCCTGGGAAGTTTTGATTGCATTTGTTTGTTGTTGTTGTTGCCTGTGCACATGTTTTATCTATAGTCCTGTGGAAGTCAGAGGACAACATGCAGGATTCGGTTCTGCACAGAACCATGTGGGTCCCAGGGATCAAACTCAGGATAGCAGGCTCGGTGGCAATCACCTTTACCCACTGAGCCACCTCACAGGCCGACTAATACAGTATAGTCTTATCAAAGATATTTAAATGAATAATAATTGTTATAAGAAGCTTGTAGGCACTAAGAAAAAAAGGGGAGGGGCTGAACAGAAGTGGGTGAAGTGAGCAGTTAAATTTACGGACCGAATGTGTCCTCCAAAGGCAAGTTGTAAAAAAAAAAAAAAAAAAGCATTTACAAATACAAGTAAACCATAATATTCACCATTAAGTAATTCCAGCTAACAATAAGCTATCTTGCGCTCTCCCTCTTAATCAAAGAATTTTTTAAAAATCTCTCTTAAGAATAAAGAACCCAAATAAGTAAATAAGTATCTGGTCACCATATCTAACTTGAGACTTGACAGTTTAACCTTCAATTAAAGCCTGGTAACTATGATGCTGTGTTATAAGGTATATTCATGAAGGTTTAACACAGAGAGAGTCCTCAGCAAAGGACTGCAGAGAGACTGGCTCACCCTGCCCCACCCCCACCTTCCCCTGCCCAAGGTGCACATCTGCTTTTCCAGAGCACAAAGCGGAAAGAGGTTCCTAGAGCAACCTGAGCTAGAAATGCTTCCGAGCCTCAGGAAAACATGCTACCCCATATGAAATACTTAGCTATTAATGAGTGAATGTGCACACTGAGATACACTTCAAGATGCTCTAGGAGGTGGAGAAAAGATAAAATAAGGGTGGGAGGTTAGTAACTATTGAAGCTGGGTAATGAGCGTGTCACAGTCCATCATGTAAGTCTATGTTGGAAAAGTTGTAAGATGATTTAAAAACACGCTACCTCCTCCAAGTCAAAGCAGACACCTGAGAATACTGCGGTCATATAAACTTGACGTCACCCAAAAAGTAAAAAGGTCTTAAGACAATGGCAAAGTCCCAACACTTCATACACCCACCACAGGCAGTACAGTACCATAACCTAGTAGAGAGCCGGCCAAGGGCAATAATATGGTAGAGATGGAATAAATTATGCTCAGTGGATTGATTTATGATAGGCACGGATAAATTATTCTTAGTTGATTCTTCATAAAGTCCTAGGAAACATTTGCAATTGCTGGAGGCAAAGGGCAGATTAAGAAATACCAGGTACTGCAGCCCTCCTTAGGCAAAAACACAAACACCAGAAGACATGCAAGCATTAGCCTAGAAGTGGCCCCCAGCCATCCAGGCTGCCATGGAAACCACGCAAGCACAGATCAAGTGAGCACACACTGAACTCAGGCAGGTGCCTTCAGAAGAGCAAGGCCAGGGTCGCCATCTGTGAACGGGGAGCACTTGGGTGTATCCACCCAGGAGGGAATGTTTCAAGTCACCAAGAAGCCCTTCCACACAGAAGGCCTTGCCAAAAGTGACTGAGCACCTTCCCGCCCTGCTTTCCTCTGTCAGACACACCACAGCACAGGCAGTTGTTTGAAGGGTAAGCTCTCAGGCTAAGCCAGTGAGGAAGACTGGGCCTAACACACACACACACACACACACACACACACACACACACACACACACACACACACACGGATGGACGGGCAGGGGTGGGGGGAGAGAGATCCTGAGTAAAAACTTTTCTCTCAATTTTTCTCCACTAAGAACAAACAAAAGCCTCTTGTACTAATAGTACAGGAAGGAGTTAGTCAAACAGGCTTTCCCAGACTTGTCAGAGCCAACAGCACAGAGACAACCCAAAGGAACAAACAACATGGTAATTTATTGGTTGTCCTAGCATGAAATATTTGCAAGGTGAGTGAAAAGAACCACCTAACAATCAACTGTCTTTATAAATCCTTCTCATGCCCCTGTTCATAAATTATAAAAAGTAATTCGTCTCTAAGAGGAAAATCAAGAGACCCAATTCCCGATCCATTGTTTCTTGATTAGAAGATTTTGAAAGATAGCCTGGAAAGAAAACTCTGTAAGTACATTTCCGAACAAACCCCTATATAATGTATCCCTCTACACACTCAACTCTCAAACATACCTAACAGCTTTCATTTAAACATGATCAAAAGAATTACTTACCATCCAAAGCAAAAAAATGCAAGATAAAGGCCCAAAAGGGTAGCAACTACGTGTCTGATAAAAGAGCTAGTT
>LR753422.1:499589-529278 GCA_902729485.2 Mus minutoides
AATACCTCTCATCTAATACAAATAATAATTTAGCAATGCTAATTTATAAATAAAATGGAGTTTATTTTAATTTATTTTAATATTCCCTATATAAATACTTGAAACTCCTATGCAACAAAAACAACATACTAAGTAACAATATAAAAAAGTATGCATATCTATAAGGCACATGACAAAGGGTGAGTCTGTATTAAAATACACTCCTACCAGCCACCCAGGCAGTGAGACAGGAGGAGAGGCAAGATCGGGGTAGACTGGGCTTCGTAGTGAGACTGTCTCAAAAAAGAATTAAAATATGTATACCAAAAACTCTTAAAGGATAGTAGAAAGAAAAAGTCACACAGAAGAAGAATGTAGCACACAAGTCACAAAAATAAAGCATGAATTGGATATAAATTAAATGCTTTTAATGTGGTTAAAAAGAAATACATCTTTTGTCCTTTTTTGACAATGGGAGATGATCATCAAGATGCATTAAAAGGAAGAAATACAAGTTAGAGAGTAAGAGCCAAGCCAGTCTTGCATGTGCATGCGCACGCACTCACTAAACACATACCTCTACTGACACAAGCCTCTACTACACATCCCCATAGAGTCTCTGCATATCCACCTTACTGCACTTACTGGAGACAGGTCACCCACCAGCAGGTGAGCACCAGGCGCTCCTACACCAGAGCCTGTGGTACCAACCATAGGCCACTCTGATTCCATATGCTGCAGCTTAGAAAAACTAGACGGCAAGGCATTAGATGAAAGAAGGAACAAAGAAAGACTTGAAACGCCCCTGTGTGTGCAAGCTTATGCCCGGAATGGAGCCTCCTGGGCAAACCACTCCTTCCCAACCCTGTCACCTCCCTTCCTAACAAGACATCCAACCAATCTAAAAACGTCTGTAGTACTCCCCTGTGTTTTCACACCTTTATGCATTTTCTATACTGTACCACTTTGAATGTTTAACTTTCTAAATGGTAAGAACAGACTGAGCCTCTGCCGGTAGTCCTAACACTTCATTTCTGGCATTCATCTGGTGAGACACACACTTCACCTTGCTTACTGGCCTGTTGCACACTATTATGTTGCATGACGATGTGGGTGTAGACTCGCAGGTAAGCATGTTCCACTGAACTGCAGGTGCTAAATTGCTCTCCTAAGCAGCTTGGACCTGCTCAGGCACCCACTCAGCAGCGAGTGCCACCGTTCCACATGCCTGGCAACATCTGGTACTGCCAGACTTCGCATTTTTGCTGAGTTAGAGAACAGGAGATTTTATCTCACTACTTTTTTTTTTAAATGTCATATTTTTAATAGATCTGTTGGGCATTAAACTTCTACTTGATATCCTTTTCATAACTTCCTAGTAGGTTTAATTTTCCTTGTGACTAAGAAGTCTTTATTTGAATCTACTGTTTTACAGACAGCATCTGTCAGTCTGTGGCTGGCCTTTTATCTGTATCTCTGGTTCTTCTATGATAGTGGTTTCCTCCACGGCATTTGTGCACCTTGGCTTTGGACAGCACACTCGAAGCTGCACTGCCTGAATATGTGATGTGTACCTATGCATGCGTTGGTTTCTTTTTAAGAGAAAAACTAGAAAATAGCTGATGAATCCAAAAATAAGTTGCAGAATGAGAGGAACCACTGGGCATTAATATGTTAATCCTACGCTAACCGTCTTGACCTCCCAGAGCCAGCAAGCCAATTCTAAGGAGACTATCTTATTGCATTCACATCTGAGTTTTCCTGAGTGACATGTCCACTCTAAAGTGACAGCAAACACATCAGACTCAGAACCTTTCCCATTTCTCATAGGCTAAGGGAGCATAGGTTTTCGTCACATCCTGTTTGAACAACAGACTGCATTTGCTCTTTTCCAGCTTTAAACTTTACTAGGCCAGGTGGAGGGGTCCCCAGGTGTTCCCAATGCATAACAAACAAGGCACTTAGCACACCTACACTGTTCACTTTCATAGCCAAGAGCCACATGTGGCCACAAGTGCTTGTCTGTGGCTACTCTCTGAACTGAGATGGGCCTTAAGTGCAAATATGTACCAACTCCAAAGGTTTAGTGTGAGTAATTTCTCTAATGAAAGTATCTAGTTAGTCTTAGAACCAGGAATAGTGCCGTATGCCTACAGTTCCAGCATTTGGGGGACTGGGGCAGAAAGATTTCTTGAATCCAGGGAGTTCAACCATAGCTTGGGCAACATAATGAGATCCTGTTCCAACAGAACAGTAATACCTGTATATAGAACACGATGAAATAATGTTTGGAACACGCTTGTTACAAAGGAGATCACAAACACCAACTGACTTCAATGGGATGCCCTGTTCTAATGCCACTTTGCAATAGTATGTTTTGTATAATACACATTCTCGGTCCCTCCACATGAACGTTATTTGCGAGTCTCTGCGCTGAGGAGAAGGAGAATGAAAGGAATGAGGCAGACAGCTAAGGGTCAAAGGTCAAGGGTGCTCCACAGGCTCCAAAGACAGAGCATCTTCAGCTTCAGGGATGCTGTGCTCAGCTCCATCTGGTACAGTTAGTGCACAACCACCCACTGGAAAGTTAGAGACTCTTGGCTACCACTGTGTTAGAAATGGGACTGAATTTTTTTTATGGTTTCTCTGGGTGAAACTCACAGGCAGCTAACTATAAAACAAATGTCCTTTCCAGCCAACACACCCCGCTGCAGACCAACCTCAAGTGCAAACAGAAATGACGGGCCAGATACAAAGAATCATGCTTTAAATCTTTATGAGTGGATACTAGCAAAGTCCTAAATAAGACCTTATTACACACCCATCGTATAAGCCAGTCCGGTAGTATTAAGTATAGACTTCAGTGTCTGAGTAATGGGATTTCTTACACAAGGCCAACATCAACTTAAAGAAAACTGCTTAGCATTTTCTTATAGACTTGAAAACAGTCCATGTGCAGCCAACCACTCCACTACTTATAAGAAGAACATGAGCACTGATTGAAATATAGACATGTTCAGACACGATATGGTTCATAATGGCCACATCCAAAAAGAATTTTTAAAAAAAGGAAACAAGAAAACCTTCAATGGCCAAATGAACAAGCATACTGTGATATATTCATCCAATGGAACACTTGACAGAACAATGGAAGTAACAGAATAGTCCCTTATAAGAGGCACATCACAGGACCATGCACTGAAATCAGCATATTCTGCTGGGCGAGAGCAGCCACACAGCCCTTGAGCCCACTCAGAACACATACATATATAAACATATAACCATAGCTCGCTAAAGATTCCAAAATGCAAGCAATAATCCACATTGGCTGAGGATATCCATGTAAGTGATACAAGTGTAGCAAATATGAAAGTGACTGTCACTGAGGTCACCTACGTGCTTATCTGTGATAGGAGGGAACAGGTTACAAACAGGAGAGAGACATTAGATGCTGGTAGTATTTTTTAATTTATGTATTAGTTATGGTTACACTAGGTGCTACAGTAAATAGACATAAAAAGTATGCCACAAGACAGAGGGTCACATGACAGCCCAAGGCTGCTCTGCCTTGCTGTGATTTAAAGAGCCTGGCTCCAGCTGCTCTGTGGCCCCATCATCCAGAACATCGTCACTGGAGCATCCAAGTATCGGGAGGGAGCCATCAAAGCATGAGAGACGATCACTGGAGATGGACCACAGTTTCCTGTAGCTGATATTTACAGGCCAGGCTAAAGCTCCACCAGGGCAGGCTGGGAAATGTGTGTGCAGGCTACAGTCTAAGACAAGAGAAACCAGAGCTGGTAAACAGCCAGCCTGCCTCTGCCACTCAAGTCTTTGCTATAGGAGATTGTATTTATGGCTGGATGAATGAATGAAAGGAAGACCGACAGAAAGAAAGAAAAGTAAAAGAAAAACCTATACCTGTTATATCTAAGTGGCTATGAGTCCTAAGAAATAAACTCGAAAATGTTGTTTTGGGTGTGTAAGCCACCAAGACAAGTCATGGAACGGAGAGTTAGCTAGTTAGCTATGTTAGGCACACACACACCTCAAGTTTACTGTGCATGCTGAACATATAAAATCTTGGAACCGGAAGTGCTGTTAAAGACCATGCTGTTGTCCCCATGCAGGCACGTTCACCCCGGGAGGGTGGGGGTGTCACTCTCCCTCCAGTTCCTACAGGCAGGAAGCTCAGTATTTCCCTTCATCAGCCAACCTATTCCGCTGCTGCAAACATTTTCAAGTTCATCTTGGATGGACTTACGGGCAGCTGAGCTGTCTATGGTCTCTTCATAGCGAATCACCATCTTCTCCCTCAGCTCCTGCCCTTCTACACAGACACAGCCTATGTCCTGCCATCTTTCAAACCACCTTTGCAAATACTCTGTACCTGTGCTTCTCCCAGACTCCCCCTGCGGCTTACAGGCAAGCTTCTAGAGAACAGGGCCGTGTAGACACCATCGTCATTTCTCTAACCCACAAACAAGAGCTATGTGAGGCCACAACACAGTCAACGATGAAGAGCTTTGCTGCCAGGACCCGGGTGCTCTTGAGTGACAGATACTCAGATTTTCTCAGTCTCCTTCAGAGACCTACCACTCAGCTTCAGGGTTACTTCTGAGACATCTTCCTGGCCAAGACAAGGCTCCTCTCGGTGGCTCCACAACCCAGAGGCACAAATGTGGGCACGAGTAAACCCCACGAGGGTACTAAGGAACACAAAGGCTTTTTTTTTTTTTTTTTTTTGAGGATATGACAAATGTGGTCTTCTGAAAAGGTAACATATTGAGCCTCAGCATATTTACCAAAGGGGAATTTCTGAGAAACCTGAAAACCACAACATCTTCTTCCACCCTAGGACAGACGAGTTATCAAATGCCACCACGGGAATACCATTTCCAAACTCCCTGGCCTGGACACATGTCTGTAAATACTAGCCTGCTAAGGAAAGTGGTTTTTTCTGGGGCTTGTTATAACAAATTTCCTTTTCATCTATTTCACTGTTTTTGTTGGAGTCAGGGTCTCTCTCCATAGTCCTCCTGGCTGTTCTGAAACTCTCTTCTGGCCTTGAACTCAGAGAGATCTACCTGCCTCTGCCTACAAAGTGCCAGGATTAAAGGCATTCACCACCACAATCAGCCCACAATTTTTGGTAAAATACCAATATAGAGTTTCCTTAAAGTCACAATTAAACTCTATACTAACTGTGTTTTAGAAATATAAAATGTTACTTAGTAATTTATTACTTCTTTGACAGCACATAGACATAAAAGTAGCACTAGAAAGATTTTTTTTTAAGTTCCAAGGAAATATAAAAAAGAAATAAGAACAGGGCTGGAGAGATGGCTCAACAGAGTGCTTGCTGCTCCTCCAGAGGACCCGAGTTCAGACTCCTGCAGCTATGTCAGGTGGCTCACAACCACCTCTAAGTCTAGAATAACAAAGAGAAGGAAAAGGATATTCCCAAAAAAATAATTAAATCAGACTGACTTTCATATTTCTTGATCTAAATATAGTATATAAATGTATGAAATTACCAAAGAATAGTTAAAAAAAAAATCAATGTCAGACTTGCTTTTACATTTCTAGCTTTCCATGTTGCTAAACAGTCCTATCAATCAATACAGGGAAGGAGGCAAAACTGGTGGCATTGTGGTGTTGGCAGAGAGCGTCTTCATACGATAATAGCCAATGATAAAATACGACCGAAACTCAAAATTCCACCTGTACTGGCAACTAGAAACAGTAAGTAAGCAAAATCTTAAAAATATAAAAGCCTACATAAGCAAAATTTTAAATGCCATAGAAAGACCTTTAAATTTTTTATATATAATTTATTTCTATTTTTTATGTTTTACCTATATGCATGTTTGTGTGAGCATGTCGGATCCCTTGGAGCTAGAGATACAGAAAGTTCTGAGCTGCCTTGTGGGTGCTGAGAACTGAACCTGGGTCCTCTGAGAGAACAGCCAGTTCTCTCTCAACCTCTTAACCTCTGAGCCACCTCTTCTGTCCAGAAATACATGTTTTTAATGCTTGAATATGCAAAAAGGTGCACTGTTCCCAGATAGGGAGAACCAGTATCATGAAGCTATTAATTTCTCCCATAGTAATCATTAAATTTAAATCCAGTCAATAAATGTCAACATAAAAAAAAAAGATGGATTTTAAATATAGACATAATAGACTACCAGGAAATATATAATGCTCTTTCAGAAAGTAGAGCACTTTTTATTTTATTTATTTATTTTGGTTTTTTCCAGACAGGGTTTCTCTGTGTAGCCCTGGAACTCACTTTGTAGACCAGGCTGGCCTCGAACTCAGAAATCCGCCTGCCTCTGCCTTCCAAGTGCTGGGATTAAAGGCGTGCGCCACCACCACCTGGCTTTTTTTTTTTTTTAAGCTGAAATGATAAAGATTCCCAGTACTCATATAAAAACCCAGACACGGCAGTGGACTACTAAGGCTGGAGCAAACTCACTGCAAAGTCACTAACTTCCACGTACACAGCATGGTATGCATGTCACAGCCCCCAATCCTGTGGCTCACGTGCCTCCACAAGCCTGTTATCACAAAATGTATATAATATATATAGAAACACTAATAAACAAAATTAAATTGTTTAGACTTATTTATTTTATTCATCTTTGAGTATGCCTGCATATAAGTCTGAGTACCACACGGAGGTCTGGTGCATGCAGAGGTCAGAATAAGGCAATGGATTCCCCTGGGACTGGAGTCATGCGTGGTTAGACCCATGACCTCTACAAGAACAAGTGCTCTTAAGCAGCCCAAGGAAACCTTTTTATGAGCTGCCAGAGTAAGTAGACTATACCAACAGACTACACATTAACCACTCTACCCAAAGTTCAAATTGAACACACCCAGAGTTCTCTGCTGCTCCTGCTCCTGCTCCCACCCTAGCTGACCACTACACCAAACCAGCCTCTCCTCTTTACTCCCCTCTCCTGTCCACACGGAATTCACTGAGAGAAGTGGGAGTGGTCAGTCTGCAGGAGTAGACTCACAATCCAGCACAGAGCACAACAGAACACAGTTCTCTCCCGTGCTTCTTGTGGTCACAAAACTCTTATCAGTTGCCGCCATTCGAAGTTTCAGAATTAGAAACCCAAAAAATATGGGAAACAAAAAGGTGCCACTGGTGGGTCAGCATGCAGCAAGTCCCTCCATCCGGGGACAGTAGACACATGAACGCCTCAGCACGGTTGCCCCTGCATCGAAAAACTGACTGGCCAGAAAGAATGCAGATAACCAAATGGGCCACAACAATTGCTCAGTCTTATAGTAGATGGATGAGTATTGTACTGGCTGGTTTTGTGTGTCAACTTGACACAGGCTGGAGTTATCACAGAGAAAGGAGCTTCAGGTGAGGAAATGCCTCCATGAGATCCAGCTGTGGAGCATTTTCTCAATTAGTGATCAGGGGGGAGGTCCCCTTGTGGGTGGTGCCATCCCTGGGCTGGTAGTCTTGGGTTCTATAAGAAAGCAAACTGAGCAAGCCAGGGGAAGCAAGCCAATAAGGAACATCCCTCCATGGCCTCTGCATCAGCTCCTGCTTCCTGACATGCTTAAGTTCCAGTCCTGACTTCCTTTGGCGATGAACAGCAGTGTGGAAGTGTAAGCTGAATAAACCCTTTCCTCCCCAACTTGCTTCTTGGTCATGGTGTTTGTGCAGGAATAGAAACCCTGACTAAGACAAGTATGTTCAGATAGTTGTCTCTTTGGTATACTCTCAGGACTGTTTCCTCTCTCCTAATTATCCGTCAATTGCCCATCCTGACCTCACATGCACACACTGGCTTTACTAGGTAATGAGCCTGCTCTCCCAGGACTGGCCCATACTTTACATGAGGGGAGCACAGAGATGTGGAAGACCAGACCCAGGCAGACAATAAGTTCATCAATGCTAAGGCAAAGTCCTTAAAAGCAGCTGGGCTGGGGAGAAATGGCTCAGTGGCTAAGAGCACGGGCTGCTCTTTCAGAAGACATGGGCTCAATTCCTAATACCCACTCTTCCTCAGGCACCAGGCATGGTTGTAGTACACAGTCATACAGGCATGCAGAACATCTATACATATTCATTTTTTAAAAAGGAGGGGAGGCCAGAAGGAAGGAAGGGAAGAAGGAAGGAAGGCAGGCAGGCAGGCAGGCAGGCAGGCAGGCAGGCGGGCTGTCAGTCTCAGGGGTGATTAACTGACAAGTTTCTATGTATACTCTCTAATCACTTCATAGAAACCAAAAAGCAATCAGTCTTTACTAACACATAAAATGACACGGAAAGCAAGTTACTGAATCAAGATAGCACAGAGATTAAAGGAGGTGTCATCTTCTCCCTACCAGATTAACGGGGGCCATCTCATCCCCATCAGAGCCTCAACCAACTCTATGAAATCCCTGTGCACTAAGGAATAATTTACTTAGCTAATCTCTCCTCCGAGGCTACGAGGGCTAACTGTCATTCACAGCCATTCAACTATGAACCCCAAGACAAGACTCACAGGGAACACTGATAGAAAGAGTGGGTCTGCTTCTGACCGGCGTCAACACTGCCACACCTGGTCAGGCAAAGGAGCAGCTGGGCAGCTCACCTCAGCTGGGAAACAGGGATGAAGCCAAGAGCGGCCAAGGGAGCCCCTGCTCATAAAGGAGCCAGTGTGGGTGGGTGTGCACGGCAACGTTCGTCTCCCCGGTGATTACAGTATGAGCTGCTGAAGAACAGTCATCTAAAGTCAGGACCAGAAAGGAAGTGTGGTGCCCACACAATTCAAAACTCCTTAGCAAGAGAAAGGAAGGAGCTCCTGACCCAAAACAGCAAGGGAGAGTCTCAAAATGATTATGCTAAGTGAAAGAGAGTGGGTTTTTTTTTTTTAAAACGCTTGTGAATACTTGATGGCAGGAACTACCAAGCCTGATAGCCTGAATTCCATCTCTAGGACCCATATATGCTCCCACACACATGCAGGCATGAGAGAGTGTGCCTCGCCATTCCTCACGCTCATGGTCTAAAGGCTAGAAGTGTTTCACTGAAAAAAACCTCCATCGTCTCCAGTCTCTTAGAGACTGATCTCTCCTGGAACTCAATTAATGAGATCATTAGTTTGAGTTTTAACATTGTCTAGGAACCAGATTGCCTGTTATAGCTATGACAAAATTCTAACTTTCACCTCTGCCATAATGGAGCTGGCCGAGGGCCAGTGAGCAGGCTGAAGAGCAAAGGCACGAGCTGCCGCCAAGCCTTGCAGTCTGAGGTAGATCTCTCAGGTCCCACATGGTAGGAGGAGAAAATCAACCCCCTACATTTGTGCTCTGACCTTCGAGTGTATGCTATGGCATGCACATCACACACACACACACACACACTCCTCACACACCTCTTTAGCCTCATTTCTCTCACAGTCTACTTTTTTTTTTTTTTTTTTTTGTTTTTTTGTTTTTTCGAGACAGGGTTTCTCTGTGCAGCCCTGGCTGTCCTGGAACTCACTCTGTAGACCAGGCTGGCCTTGAACTCAGAAATCCGCCTGCCTCTGCCTCCCAAGTGCTGGGATTAAAGGCGTGCACCACCACACCCGGCTCACAGTCTACATTTTTAAAATATTTTATTTTTATTTTATGTACATTACTGTTTTGACTGCATGTATGTCTCGTGGTCTGTGTGAGGATGTCGGATGCAGTAGAACAGGAGTTACAGACATTTGTGAGCTTCTGCCACATGGGTGCTGAACCCAGGTCCTCTGGAAGAGCAGTTAGTCTTAACCATTGAGCCATCTCTCCAGTCCACCTCATGGGCTACATTTTAATCAACAACCCAACCTCAATATTGTGTTCACCCACCTCCCTCAACCCTCAACTTCTATAACTAGAATAAGCAAACACAGTCATATCATCAGTCAAAGTTTTTTTTTCCATTTATTTTATTTTATTTTTAGTTATTCACTTCACATCCCATTCACTGCCCCTGTCCTGGTCACTCTCTCCCACAATCCCTCCTTCCTCCCCTTCTCCTCTCAGCAGTCAGTAGTCCCCTCTCAATCCCCACCCCCAACACTGGCATCTCAAGTCTCCAAGAGGCCAGACAAGGCAGCCTAGCTAGTAGAACATATCCCACATACAGGAAACAGCCCCCATTCCAATTGTTCAGGACCCACATGAAGGCCAAGCTGCACATCTACTATACATGAGCAGGGAAGCCTAGGTCCAGCCTGTGTATGATCTCTGGTTGATGATTCCAACTTGGAGTCCCAAGGGTCCAGGATAGCTGACTCTGCCGGTCGTCCCATGGAGTTTCTATCCCCTTTGGAACCCACAATCCTTCCTCCTGTTCCTCCACAAGAGTCCCTAACCTCCATCCACTGTTTGGCTGTGGGTATGGGTATCTGCATCTGTCTGAGCCAACAAGCACCTATCTGCAAGAATATCACTAATAATGTTAGGAGTTGGTGCTTGCCCATGGGATGGGTGTCAAGCTGGGCTCGTTCATCATTCAAATTTCAACATGAGTCATATCCTCTAAAGCTTCCTAGGGCTTGGAGAAATAGTTAAAGGCAGAAAACTTAGGTTCACATCCACTCACTGCCGCTGTGATTACCAAAAGAACATTAACTCAAGGAAAAATAGTGAAACTTTCCCATTTTGACCTGAGAGCATTTATCTCTAGGATGAAAAGCTTACAACTTATTAAAATCAAGTTTTTCACAACTGTCTTTGTTAGTTCTATACATTTCAAATTGTGATCTTTAAGAATTGTGCCCAGAGGGATGAGTGTGGTTAAGAGCGGTGTGGTGGCGCACGCCTTTAATCCCAGCACTTGGGAGGCAGAGACAGGCGGATTTCTGAGTTTGAGGCCAGCCTGGTCTACAAAGTGAGTTCCAGGACAGCCAGGGCTACACAGAGAAACCCTGCCCCGAAAAACCAAAAACCAAACCAAACCAAAGAACATACACTGCTCTTCTGGAGTAGCAATTTTAGTTCCCAGCACCCACTTCAGGTGAATCACAACAGTCTATGAGTCCAACTCCAAAGGATCTGATGCGTTCCCCAGTGAAAGGGTCATTTGACCCCCAAGAGGGTCGAATCTCACAGGCTGAGATCTGCCCTAGTTGTGAGATGCCCCAAGTGGATGCTGGAACCAAACTTGGGTCTTCTATAAGAATAGTTTACAGCCGGGCGTGGTGGCGCACACCTTTAATCCCAGCACTTGGGAGGCAGAGGCAGGCAGATTTCTGAGTTTGAAGCCAGCCTGGTCTACAAAGTGAGTTCCAGGACAGCCAGGGCTATACAGAGAAACCCTGTCTCGAAAAACAAAAACAAAAAAACAAAAAAACAAAACAAAACAAAAAAAGAATAGTTTATATTTGCAAAACACATGAAACTCAAGAAGGAAGACCAAAGTGTGGATACATCAATCCTTCTTAGAAAGGGGAACAAAATACCCATGGAAGGAGTTATAGAGACAAAGCTCAGAGCAGAAACTGAAGGAATGACTATCCAGAGACTGCCCCACCTGGGGATCTACCCATAATCAACCACCAAACCCAGACTATTATGGATGCCAACAAGAGCTTGCTGACAGGAGACTGATAAAGCTGTCTCCTGAGAGGCTCTGCCAGTGCCTGACAAATACAGAAGTAGATGCTCACAGTCATCCATTGGACGAAGCACAGGGCCCCCAATGAAGGAGCTAGAGAAAATACCCAAGGAGCTGAAGGGGTTTGCAGCCCATAAGAGGAACAACAATATGAACTAACCAGTACCCCCAGAGCTCCCTGGAACTAAACCATCAATCAAAGAAAACACATGGTGGGGCTCATGGCTTTAGCTGCATATATAGCAGAGGATGGCCTAGTTAGTCATCAACGGGAGGAGAGGCCCTTGGTCCTGTGAAGGTTCTATGTCCTAGTATAGGGGAATACCAGGGCCAGGAAGTGGGAGTGGGTTGGGGAGCAAGGGGAGAGGGAAGGGGATAGGGGATTTTTGGAGGGGAAACTAGAAAAGGGGATAACATTTGAAATGTAAATAAAGAAAATATCTAATAAGAAAAAGAATAGTTTAGTCTCTTACATAAAGAACCATCTCTCTGGACTCACCTATTAGCTTTTAATGGTGATTTCAAATCACACATTTGCTTCTGGGATCCTTGGCCACTAAACACATAATACATCTTAAAAATAATTCACATTGACCTAGCTAAGTATTTTTAATTTCTTTTACTTTTTAAAGTTTAAAGTCTGTAGATACTGGCACCTTAAGGTCAAAACTGGTTAGTTTGGCTTTGTTTATTTGTTTGTTTGTTTGTTTTTGTTTTTTCAAGACAGGGTTTCTCTGTATAGCCCTGGCTGTTCTGGAACTCACTTTGTAGACCAGGCTGGCCTCGAACTCAGAAATCCACCTGTTAATGCTGCACTGTTAATAATCTTATAGTAAATGTTAAAAGTATCACTATATTACATGTTCATTAGGGTAGGATTTTTGTGTTTGTTTGTTTTTTCATTTGTTTTTAAGACGGGGTCTCACTGTGCCACTCTGACTGGCCTGGCATTCACTATGTACATGAGACTGGCCTTGAACTCACAGAGATCTACCAGCCAAGCATGGAAATTTTTATCTCTTGTTTACTGTATCCCCTAGCACCTATTCTTGGCACAGCATCAGCTGAGCAGATATTTGTTAGTAAACACTTGCAAGCTCACATTTTTCTTTTCTCTTATGCAGAGCAACACATTGTTTCAAAGTTTGGGGGGGGGATGTCTGTCAATATAAATAGAATTTCTTCTTGCTATTGCTTGAAATTAAGCATAAGCTCAACAGTTCTTATAAATCACAAGCATTTGACTTCCAAATTACACAGCAACGTGTGGCAGAGGGGTGGCACCCAATCGACCCAGTTTCCAGGGTGATCACCACAGACCCTCCCAAGTGAGGTGCCCCCGAGAAGGCTAAAGGCATAGAGCTGCCACCCTCTGCACCCACCAGACTTCTAACAGTGCCGTCTGCTGCAGTGCTGAGGTGAAAGGAACAGATGGAAGCCCACCTGCATCCCAGACTACAGACTCACACCGAGAGGCACCAATGCCAAGGTGAGCATTAAACCATCCCGCACAGCCGATAAGAAGCACCATAATTAAGTAGTCAAAACCAGTAATTATCAACCACAGAAAACAAGCTCTGTTTTGAGATGCAATTCGAGAAAATTTGTACTAATGAAAGTTAAAATGGTCAAGTTTGCAAACATTTTACTTTGGTAGAGATCATCCTCCACATACAACCTCATGTTTCTAGGAAAAAAAAACAGTCCTTCTAAGACAGTGGTTTTCAACCTTCCTAATGCTATGGTCTTCTAATACAGTTCCTATGTCCTGGAAACCCCCAACAATAAAATTATTACCATCGCTAATTTCATAACTGTAATTTTGCTACTGTTATGAACTGTATGCAGGATATCTAATATGTGAGAATTGCTGTTCTAAAAGATGCTACTGCTGGGATCCACACACACCAGGACACACAGTAGGAGTGTCTCATGTAAGTACCATCCATTATATCACAGTAGGTCTACAAGTGCCTAATGTACCCGGCTTGGGACACCTACGGGGCCATAAGCACAGACCCTTGCTCCAGCTCTCTGACAGAGCTACCTCTGGCCAGATACTGTCTCTCCACCGTGAGCTTCATTATATGTAAGCAGGGACTGCTATCTGTGCTTGTGGAATCTGAGATCTGTAGAGAAAATAAAAACAAGCCCTAAATGTGAACTAGAACTTGATGTTTACGGGGCCTTGGTGGGAAAATTGGTACTATTTCAATGGGTTCTGAAGATATGAGGGAAGAACACACTGACTTCCTAACTCTGACAGTCAGTCACCTTGGTGAGGCAGAGGAAGCCACCTCCCAGAGGCTAAGCATTGCTAAGTGCTACTGAGAGTGTTGGGCCTTTACTGTCCACACCCTGCAAGGTTTTTCCCTCTTCAATGACCAAAGACAAGGATGAGTTCTTTGACATTTGAGAGATAGCTGGCACTCTTTCTTGTGCTCAGATGACTTGAGGAGAGCTGTCAATTAAACGAGCTACTTGGTGAACGACTAGCCAGACTGTCATGGCAACCCAGCTGCTTTGAACACTTCATATGACCTGAGGACATTCTACTCCAGCTGCATCATAATTCCTGCTTCCGGAGGCGTGGCTCCAGTCACAGTTGCTCTGGCAGCTTACACCAGCTCTGACAGAATTTGGCTTCAACCATAAGTCTTGGGAACCTGTTACTCTTACCTGCACACACTATGGCTCTAGTCATCCAGGTCAGGACAACTTGTGATTGGGGCATATCCAGGGTCTGAGCTTAAAGGCTGTCACTGGAAAAACTAGAAGCCACACCCCCTATTTAGCAAGTAACAGTCTCTGGGAGGCTTCTCTCCTGTATACTTTTCATCCACCCATCCACCTCCTCCACCTCCCCACCACCAGCCCCAAGCTCAACATTAGACACTGACAAGTCTTTCTCAAACTGGGCCTGGTGACATCTGCCATCACTAAGAAGACAGAAGCAGGCAGATATCTGTGCATTCAAGGCCAACCTGATCTAACTAGCTAGTTTCAGGACACCCAAAAACACATTGTGTCCCAATCAATGGATAGAAAAAAGAAGTCCTTTAATTGGTCTTCAACACAAACAGCAGACAAAACTGTGGGGTTCCCAAAACCAGGTAACAGCAGGTATTTATAGCAGTTGAATCCACAGAAGGGAGCTTAGAAGGGTGCTAAGGACCAAGGAAATAAGCCATGTAAAGGTACATTCCACTTTTGTGAGAGGAAAGGTTCTGAAAATCTGCTGTACAACCATGAATACATGTCTCAAGTCTGAACTGTCTGTGTGCACATTTGTGACTGAGACTACAAAGAAAGCAAGAAAATGACAATCCCACTATTTCCAAATAGAATCAAAGGGATGTAAGCCTAAGGCTCACCTTCAGCCTGGGTGTGGGAGTGGCTTCCATTACCATCTAAAAACACACTGCAAGTCGGGCGTGGTGGCGGTGGCACATACCTTTAAACCCAGCACTTGGGAGGCAGAGGCAGGCAGATTTCTGAGTTCGAGGCCAGCCTAGTCTACAAAGTGAGTTCCAGGACAGCCAGGGCTATATAGTGAAACCCTGTTATGAAAAACAAAACAAACAAACAAACAAAAAAACCCCACTACAGTTGTATTTTTCTCCTGAAAAATAGTGAACTTAAAACCAACTCCCCAGAAAGGGGAGAGTGTACCAGTACATAGAGTAAGGTGAGACAGCAGGAAGGACATGAAGTCCTCTAATGCTAACTTAAAATTCTATTTTCTAAACCGTAAAATGTCAGTGTCTATGGCAAATCAAAGTTATCAGTGGTTATAGTTTTGCATAGAGGCCAAGTATTTTCCTAATTTCTATTGTGGAGTCAAGCACTATTAATCTTATAGTCTCCCATCTTCATTACCAAGATGTGAGGTATCAAGACAGACAGCTACTGGGTATGGTGGTGCATGCCTTTAACCCCAGCACTTGGGAGGCAGAGGCAGGCAGATCTCTGAGTTCAAGGCTAGCCTGGTCTACAGAGGTAGTTCCAAGACAGCTAAGACAATGTAAAGAAACCCAGTCTCAAAAACAAACAACAAAACAAAATAAAAAGACAGCTAACAGTCAGAGAAAGGGAGAGCAAATAGAGCAGAAGGAATCAGAAAGAGGAATGAGGACCATTTCCAACCCCACAAAGCTACATCACAATGTAGCTTGTTCAGAGGGCTTCCAGCCACTCCAACTCTTTTCCCGTTCAGAGGGAGAAAATGTGATACTCTAGTACACTAGCCGTCTTTGATGCTCAGAAATGTGTGTGCACAGTTCCTTGGATAAAATGTTCAATTTTTTTTCCCAACAACTTGAAGACATATTCATTAGATTCTAATGCCCCTCTGCTCAGCTGGTTCTATTGGCTGGGCTTGTAGTCAGGGAGGCTGCCAATGCGGACCCAAAGGTTACCCACACTTTTTTTTTTTTTTTTTTTTTTTTTTGGTACTGTTCTCAGAAGAAAAAAATAAAAGGTTGTTAGATTTTATTCTTTCTCATGATTCTAATCAAATTAGCACAATTTCTTTATTAGAAGCCAAATTCTTTCTCTGAGAGCACAATGCAATGGTTTAAAGATAAAATGTGTAACCTCTGAATTTAATCTTAAGCCCCACTGTACACCCTGATCACAGACTCACATCTCCAATGACCACACAGCACTTCTGCTTCAAAGGGTAACATACTTCTGAAAGTTAAAAACAGCCAAAGGGGAAAGCTTTCATACGGTCTCCTTCCCACGCTCCAAAGCCAATCCCCCTTCAGCTCCCTCCACTCCACCCCACCCCTGGCCACTCAGGCTGAGACCTAAATGTAAGTGGCATCCCGATTCTGTTCTTCCTCATGTTCGATCCATCAGTCACACCAGATCTACAAGTATACCTCTACGGTTGTAGTCACTTCTCAGAGCCAGGCACTGTTCTCTAGCCTAGACCACACCTGCTCTCCCCAACTCCACTCTTGCCATCCACACACTAAAAAATACTTTATCCGTGCACGAATACGTGCCATGTGTGTCAACGGCAGCAAGGGCAAGAAGAGGGCACTGGATCTTCTGAAACTGGAGTTACAGGCACTTGTAAGCTGCCAAGGGACCAGAACTTGCAACTTCTGCCAAGAACAGTCAGTACTCTTAATCACTGACCTATGTCTCCAGCTTCAACAACAGCTGACATTATTGTACTTATTTTCATGTGTGTGGGTGTTTTGCCTGCCTGTATGTATACTCACCGCCTGTGTATATATATGCACCACATGCATGCAGTGCCAACAGAGGATGCAGGATTCCCAAGAACTAGAGTTACAAATGGTTGTGAGCCACCCTGTGGGTTTGGGGATCTGAGTCCAGGTCCCTCTGCAATGCAGGGTGCTTTTAAGCTCTGATTCATCTCTCCAGCCACTACCAACATAATCTTTATAAAAAGACATTAACCACCTAAGAGCTGGAGGCAGGAGTTTCAGGAATTCAGGCCACGAGACATGTCTCAAACAAGTAAATAAACCAACAAAAGATGGAATAACTCAAAATTCAAAAGTAAAGCTGAGGACATGGACACCTAACAGTCTAATAGGATGTAGACATCCAACAGTCTAATGGCCTGTTCATGGGCTCCTCAGGGTGACTTCTAGTGAGTGCTACATGAGAACTGGCCGTACTGCAGAGGAGATTCTTTGCAGTGGAGAAATCTGACAGACTTCCTCAGCCAGGTGATCAAAGCTAATCTCAGCCATGAGTGGTAGCACAGAATAAACCCACACGACAGATCAAAGTGACACTCTAACCCTGTGTCTTCTCCCCAGTCACCCAGAAGCCCAGATTAATCAGGAGAAAACCATTAGACAGACACATGAGTGTCTACAAATGCCAGGTTCATCAAAACATCCGAAGCCTGAGAAACTGTCCCACATAACGATGCTTAAGAAAACATGACTCCGTGCAAGATGGAGACCTGCAAAGAGCTCATACAGACCTGTGTCCCCCTAAAAGTCACGTTGAAGTCCCAGATTCTCATGGAGTGGTATCTGGAAGGACATTAGAGCTAGATGAGCCCATGAGACTGGGGCCCTCATCTGACTGGACTCGGTATTAGTCATTATATGAAGAACCTGTGGGTATGACTTTGGTGGCAGACTGTTCGCTAAGCATGCACAAAGAGCGGGGTTCACTGTCCAGTACAGAATAAACTCGGTGTTCTGGTGCACCTCTGTAACCCCGGCACGCAGAAAGCAGGAGGCTCAGAAGTTCAAGACCATCTCCAGCAGCATGGCAAAGCTTGAGGCCAGCTTGGGTTATGTTGCACCCTATCTTAGATACGGGGACTAGATCAGCAAACTTGCACTCTCAGTGAGAAGACACTTGGGAAAGGCTGTGGGTATGCAAAAAAGGGCACCGTCTGCAAGTCAGGAAGCAATCCCTCACCAGAACCGAACGACGTTGGTAACCTAGTTGCAGACTTCCACTTCAGGTACAATGAGAGTATGCATTATTATTATTATGCTATTATTTAGCCATGTGATACATGGTATTATGTCATGGCACCTAATAGCATACAAGCAAACTGCAGAATTTTGTTTAAAAAGGCATCAATGTTGCTTCACTAGCTATGGTAAGTGGCCACTCTGAAGTAATGTGTTAACAGGAAAACCAAATGTGGGTCTATGAGAATTCAGCTTTCTATAAATTTACAATTATTCTGAAGTAAGTAGATTATTTTTAAAAACAAAAAAAGTCTTCCTGGGCTGGTGAGATGGCTCAACGGGTAGGAGCACCCGACTGCTCTTCCGAAGGTGATAAATTCAAATCCCAGCATCCACATGGTGGCTCACAACCATCTATAACGAGATCTGGCGCCCTCTTCTGGAGTGTCTGAGGACAGCTACAGTGTACTTACATATAATAAATAAAATAAACCTTTAAAAAAAAAAAGTCTTCCTATGATATTTAGGTTATAAGCAAACTGATAATCTCTTTCAATTGATCTAACACTTTGGTTTTTTTTTTAAGACGTATTTATTTTATGTATATGAGTAGACTGTAGCTGAATAGATGGTTATGAGCCTTCACGTGGTTGCTGGAAATTGAACTCAAGACCTCTGCTTGCTCTGGCCCAAAGATTTATTTATTATTTTATGAAAGCACACTGTAGCTGTCTTTAAACACACCAGAAGAGGGTGTCAGATCTCATTACAGATGGTTGTGAGCCACCATATGGTTGCTGGGATTCGAACTCAGGACCTTTAGAAGGGCAGTCAGTGCTCTTATTCACTGAGCCATCTCATCAGCCCAATAGAACACTTTGTACTGCATTCTCCCCTCTACCATGTTAACTGATCAAACCTTGCATGTAAGCTCTGTGTAATATATCATCTATAAATTAAACTTGAATAAATGGTTTTAAAATGTGTCACCATGAAAGCAAAAACTCTGGTGACATAAAAATTACTCTAAGACTTATAACACTTCTTTTGCTCTAAAATCTGCCACTTGGGCGGTTTGGCTCAGAGTTGCTCAACTTGACATCAGCCAGGAACTGGAGTTTATCTAAAGGTACATTCACTCACATGTCAAAGGGTTGATGGGAGCTGACATCTCAGACCTGAGCTGGGGGAAATCAAACAGCTCCAGGAAACCTTCCAATGTGGCTGGGCTTCCTCACAATATGGCAGCTGGGTTCCAAGAACAGACATTCTAAGAAAAAGAGAAACAGAGAGAGACGCTGCACACCAGGGAAGGCTGGTCTCTCCTGATTAAATCACCAAAATCACTTCCAGTATATTCGGCTCACTGCAGCAGCCATACAGTTATCTTCTGGGGTCATGGAAGAGGGGAGTCAAGGACATCCATCCCTTGATAGGACATAGGAAGAAGGTTCTAGAAGAGTATACTCGACTGGGAATGCTGATAGCACTGTAGATTTAGTAGATTTTTGGAAAATCTACTAAACACATCAGGTTGTGAATTACATTTGGGGAAAGTCTCCTAAAGACTTGGGTAAAAAGATACCTTAGGAATGGTGGATCTAGAACCTGAACACAAAGTCTAGAATCCAAGGAAGATTCCAGAGACAAAACAATTGGGGGTAGGAGTGAAGTCAGCCGAGATGTCTGAGAGCTCCCATCAATCTTTGCACTGAGTTTACCAGGTACCCACACAGATACAATAATATGAGGTTTCTAAGAATCAGATAACCAGAAGATCTTAGGAATCTTCAAGAAAGAGAAGCTATTACTTACAGAGAGCTAAACCAGCTCCATGGTTCTGATCACAATGCTGTAAACTAACAGCACAATGCCTCGTATTTGTTTGTTTGTTTGTTTTGTTTTTTGGGGTTTTTTTTTTTTTTGGTTTTTTCGAGACAGGGTTTCTCTGTACAGCCCTGGCTGTCCTGGAACTCACTTTGTAGACCAGGCTGGCCTCAAACTCAGAAATCCGCTTGCCTCTGCCTCCCGAGTGCTGGGATTAAAGAAGTGCGCCACCACGCCCGGCTCTCTACATACTGATTCTTAAGAAGATAGTTGGATATGTGCTTCGGCAAAATAAAAGTCTACAGGAACCCACCAAGAGATGGCTCAGTGGTTAAGAACACCTGCTGCAGAGGACCTCGGTTGAGTCCTCAGCACACACACGGTGGTTCACAAGTATTTATAACTTCAGCTCCAAGGATCTGATGCTCACTTCTGGCCCGGGGGAGGGGAGCCAGTGTGCATGTGGTATACCGTGCACACATGTAAACACTCATGCATATAAAATTTAAAAAATGAATACTTTTGGAAAAATCTAATGAGGGGTAGTCCTAGATTCATGAAATGCTGACCTTTGGAGCTAGGGGTCAAGAATACAGATATCATTCACAGAGGACCCCAGTTCAACGCCTACCACCCAATTTGCTGATTCATAACCACTCGTAACTACAGCAGTCCCAGGGAATCACATACCTTTCCTGGCCTCCGCAGGCACCCAAGCTAAAGTGTACAGAAACACACAAGTACACATAATTTAAAATAAAATAAAAATACACCTTTAAAGAAGAGACATGATGAACCTGGTTGACACGGCAAGTAAAGAAGGCACAGGAAGTGACTATGCTTTACCACACACAGAAGTTTCCAGAATAATGACCCAAATCATGTAGAGTAGGAAAAACAAATTCTGAAGGGAGAAATGTTATCCCTGAGGGCGATAACATTAAATTTTAAACTAGCAACATACTTTCCAAACTTCTACCAGCAGCAGGAATTGTGAATTTTATAACAAAACTTTTTTAAGAGCAAAAATTTAACACCACATTTCAAGGACAAACATACAGAAAAAGTTCTAAAATCTGTTTTCCTGCCTACACTAAGTCTTTGGAAGTTTCTCCCAAAAGAGAAGCAATGACCATTAAAATCATAAATGCCAAACTGGCTAAGATAGGGGTGCTTACAAGTAATATCAGCTGAGGCAGAAAAACCTGCCGCTCCAGGGTTGCCCAGACAACACAAGAGGACCCTGTTTCAATAACAACAGCAAAATTAAATCAGCCAAATGAAGGCAGTAGTTTTTTTTTTCTTTTTCTAATGGTTGCCAATATTAACTGTTTCTTCTTCTTCCTCTACCTCTAACTCGGTGTGGAGAGATGTTATTAGGTATGTAGTCATTCAATCCAGGGAATCATGTTAGGTTATACTGACAAGCTATATATATCCCCAGTATCTCTGCTTTTGATTTTGTGATATATTCTCAATACACTGTCCAGGATGGCTGTGAAGTTATGATTCACCTGCTTAGTGTCCCATGTAGCTGGGGACAGGGTTTTGCTATGTTGTATGAGTTGACATTGAATTCTCTATAGGCTTGTCACAGCCTCCCAAGTGCTGAGATTACAGGTATGTGACACCATGTCCAACTAATTATCAGGGTTTCTGTTTTAGGGGTATGTGGAGGTGTGGGATGGGTATGTGAGTGGGGGTGGGGCTCACATTTATACAGGCATACATCGTGCCAATGTATGGAGATAGGAGATCAATGTTGAGTGACTTTCACTTTACAATTGAGGCAAAGTCTCTCACTTGAACCAAGAGCATACCAATTCAAGTAGTCTTGCTAGCCAGTTTGCTTCAGAGATTCTGAGACACCATGCCTACCTGTAATGTATGTGTGTGCTAAGGATCTGACCCAGTCCCCATGTTTACATAACAATCATTTTACCCATCAAGCCATCTCCCAGCCTCCACCAGTTTTTTAAAAAAAATTTTTAGTGTGTGTGTGTGTGTGTGTGTGTGTGTGTGTGTGTTGCTTGCATATACATATATAGAGAGAGGGAGGGAGCAGGGGGGGGTAGGGGGCACGCAGGCTTAGAATAAGTAGCTTATAAAGCTAACACATAATTCTTTAAGATAGAGAAGGGGACTCAACAGTCAAGAGCACTGACTGCTCTTCCAGAAGATGTGGGTTTAATTCCCAGCACCCGCAGGGCAGCTCCAGTTCTAGGATTACACTTCTAGTTCCAGAGAATCTGGCCCTTGTGGGCACCAGGTATGCATGTGGTGCACAGACAAATAAACATGCAAACACTCATATGCATAAAATAAAAACAAATAAATCTTCAGTGAGATCTCATTACCTCTCAATGCATGAACTCTCAGACTTTCCGCTATGTATCACCACTCACTTCAGAAGCTCCTCTCAGTGTTATTTCGTGTGTGTGTGTGTGTGTGTGTGTGTGTGTGTGTGTGTGTGTGTTTTGCCATGGAAACCACAGGGCCCAGGGGGTCATCAGATCTGAGTGCTACGTGAGTGGTGCCACTAACCAGCTACAACCCTGGCTGGGTCTATCAGGGAGCAGGGTGACCACCACGCCATCTGTAACCAGAACTAATGGTGCTGCTACAAAGACATCCAGAGGAAACCCATGGTGTCAGTAACCAGGAGATGCCCAGCAGGGGTGGGCACTCCCTCTGTGGAAATGATAGCATATACTTTGCCCGCTTTGCCTGTAGTCTTGATAAGTCAGAACTGTCACATACTGACCAGCTACGATGGGGAGGCAGCTTGTAGGCTCCATTAGCCCACATAATACCCTGGTAGCCTGTGAAATGATTACTAATTTAAGAAAATGAAGAAATGGAAAAAAAAAAAAAAAAGAAAAAAGCCAAGCAATTTTTCATAGTCTCGGAGCAGGGAAGCCAGAATTTTAAGCTGAGACTAAACCTAGCAATCAGGCTCAGTCGACTACTCCCATTTCCAAGAGGTGAGTTGAATGAGCAGTGTCACTCCCAGTCTGAGGCAGCAGTTCAACCCCTTTCTCAAACCTCTAGCTCCAAAAATATTTACATACAATTCATAACAATAGCAAAACCACAGTTAGGAAGCAGCAACAGAGATAACTTGTTGGTTGGAGGTCACCACAACATGAGGAACTGAATTAGTTGTGGCATTAGGAAGGCTGAGAACCACGGTCCCCAGCTGAGGGTGCCTTTTGGCAAGTTTAGGGAGAGTGTGACAGATATGTGACTGGAGGCAGGCTGAGGGACTTTAAGGACTCCATCATTTCAGGTACCCCTCTGCTTCCTGCTCCCACACCTGTGCTCCCCCAACATGGACTCTAACCCTCAGCCAAAATGAACTCCTCTTTCTCTAAGTGGACTTGGTCATGGAGTTTTATCACAGCAACAGAGAAGTAACCAATATACTAAATAAATGTGATTAATTTACAGTAGGGTCAGAAACGATTATTTAAAAACTCATGTGGATGCTCATTCTGGAATCAGAAGATTGAAGCAACCTTGTTTTGGCCGGGGACCCAAGTAGGTAACAGCATCCATAAGGATGTATGCACAACGTCAGCTGTCACCAAGCAAACACAGGAGAAACATGTCCAGAGCCGCACAGACTACAGAACTGAATGGAGGCCAGGAATGACTGGGTTCACACATGGATTCCTAGCAGAGCATGGGAAGGCAAAGTGCCAGTGTCTGTCTGTCTGTCCGTGTGGCCTGTGGCTCACTGGAACCTCACAGGCTTCTTCACACAGGCAGAGTCCCCGTCCATCAATACTTACTCCTTACAGGATGAAGCATCCAAATAGAGCTGTGCTGTGTTTAATACAACAATAATTTCTCCTACTTTGCTATTTTTAATTAAAAAGTGTACACTACTATTAAAATCTGTAAATTACCCATTACTCAGCTGTACCCCGGCTTCTTGATTACTACCTACTAATAAAAAGAAAACACAGTAAAACACGAATCAAAGGAAATATTCAGGGTATGTGTGATTTTTGTTTGGCTAGGTTTTTTGATTCATCAGGAACGATTTTAACTGTCACTGTTAGAATCCTTTATACTTAATAATAATTGTTAAAATTATTCACCATCAAGCCAACATCAGCTAGTCTAGTGTCTAACTAAGATTCAATGACCAGCCAGTCCCCCTGCAATATAAAGAGTAATAAAGTGATATTACAGTCGAGGATACCACTCTGAGAATAGGGATCTATACACACAGGAATCAGCATGATAGTCTCAGCTAGGAGTCCTTCAGCACCAATTACATTCCAAACCCTTTGTCCAGAGAGCCTTCCGAAGCCCCCACTCCAAGCTCTGCTCGTCTGCAAGAATCCGCTGCTCCCTAGGCCCCAAGTTCCTCTTCAGTCTTCCTTCCTTCCACAGCTTGCTTCTGGACCCCTGGGTACTTCCGCTGCCTCACCGCCTGTATTAGTTAGGGTTCTCTAGAGTCACAGAACTTATGGAGTAAAGAAATTTATTGATGACTTACAGTCTGCAGCCCAATTCCCAACAATGGTTCAGTAATAGCTATGAATGGAAGTCCAAGGATCTAGCAGTTACTCAGTCCCGCACGGTGAACAGGCGAAGGAGCAAGTACTAGTCTCCCTTCTTCCAGTGTCCTTATATAATCTCCAGCAGAAGGTGTAACCCAGATTAAAGGTGTGTGCCACCACACCTTTAATCCCAGGTGATCTTGAGCTCGGAGATCTCTCTGTCTTGATCTTCTGGAATCCATAGCCAATATGCTATTAAGATCTCCATACCAAGATCCAGATCAGGGACTTCTATCTCCAAGCCTCCAGGTTAGGGTCACTGGTGAGCCTTCCAATTCTGGATTGTAGCTCATTCCAAATATAGTCAAGTTGACAACCAGGGATAGCCACTACACCGCCCATGAGGAGTGGCTTCCTCTATGGGTTTTTCTTTGAACCCCATAACCTGCAGAAGGTGCTCACTTCAGGCTTCTACAGAAGCTTGGTCCTTCTCTGAGGAACCCACAGATGTCCCACTTTACATGCGCGGTGGGTGGGGTAAAGCAATTGAGAGGGCCAAGGCTCACTCAGCAGTACAATCTCTGCACCTCAGCCTGTCGGGGTTTTTCTGGGTTTTATGAATGAGGCTGTGAATGCGAACCATATCTGCCTCTCTTATTTACTCTAAAACCATCAAGAAACAATATTCCTAGAACTCTGACCCCGACTGTGCCCTCACCTTCATGCCCCACCACAAGAACTGTGGCTTCTACATCTCTGAGTGCCATTAAGTGACTTGCCGAAAGCTTCTGATTTATGTAACACTGAACCCCACGGTCTCCCAAAAAGAAAAATGAGATCCCAAAGTTGACAATTTACTAATTTAACACAGAAGTTAATGCTGAAACAAGACACTTGGCTATTCAGTTACACGGTTAACTTTAAGAAATGAAACCTAAAAGAAAGAAGCTACATCATGGAAAAGAAGTGGTAACACAAGCATCTTAGAGAGAGAGCCACACAAGGAAACGACATAGTATTATTTATACTAAATGTTTATTTTCAACTGTGTGTGCATGCGTGTGCTTGTGTGCACATGTGTATGTTGTATGCACTTGCATGCTGGCCAGTAAGCATTTTATGTGTGTTTATGTATGCATGTGTGTTGTATATGTGTGCACATGTATATGAGTATGTATAGATGTGTATGTATGTTGTACATGTGTATATGTATACATATGTGTGTGTTAGCTCATGAGTCCCAAGGGTGTCTCTACCTCTCTGGTGTTTGAATTCCAAATGTGTGCTGAACTGATTAGCTCTTCTTGCCTGAGTTCTGAGGCGCCAAGCTCCAGTTGTCACACTTGCAAGGCAAGCACTAATCTAGTTCCCCCGTCCTATCCTCTATCCTTTACAACATAATTCCCAAAGTGACGGGCCAGTTCTTTGTTTCCTCCTTAGCCACAGTTCAGACATCAAAGAGGAACAGAACTGTTCCCACTCATCAGCAACATGACATGGGGCCAGATGTCAGTGTCTGTGTAGTTAGTTCATGGCTCCTAGTTAAAGTGACTTGGGCCAAACAAGCAGACAGCTCAGACAGCAGGGCTCCTACAGGTGGCTCTCAGCATCCAGCCACAATGCACTATGAGATCCCAGAGTGAACCGTATGAAGAAACAGTACCAATAACTGAGGCATGATGATGAAACTCTCAGACCTGCATAGAGGTAACAGCATGCTTCAGACTTTTGTTTGTTTTTATGCTGATAGAATGGTCAGTGATTTGGAGGCTTAATTAATTTGGTCCAATTTTTACAAAATTTAAAATGTCATCATCATAAAACTATACCTAATTCAGACATGTCTCGAATATCTGCAGAGGCTGGCACAGGCTCAGCATACGGGGAAAGTTCTCTGATAAATAAACATGGACAGAAAAGCCTACAGATCCCTCTCAGCCAAGGCCAAAGAGGAGCTGGCTACACAGCTTGATAAAGCAAGTCCCCAGTCCTCCCATCCAGGTCACCAAGTCCCAGGCACTATGGGGGAGGCATCTTGGGCCACACAAGCTGAGCAGTCCAGTCCTACAGAGCAGATCCTTGGCTACAAGGCAGGGGCATGGAGAGCCCAGAGCTGTGAAAACATCGAAACCAATAAACTGTAACAACTGAAAAGTTAAATGTTAAATAAGTTTGAAAACACAACTAGTGATTTTCTAAGTTGCTTTAAATTCAAGAAACGCTCTCTTCCTGAGAGCGTAACATAGTACAGGTCTAAGAAACCTCCTACAAGCTCAGGACAGCAGAGATTACAAACTGAGGAATAAACACAATGTGTAGCTCAACACCAGGGAATTACACATACTTTATAAAGCACTGACTTTTCTCAATGTTAAATTAAAAACCAAGTTCACAAAAATGACATATTCCACATGAGCCTAATTTTGTTTAACTATACATACTCCCGTAAAAAAAAAAAAAAAAAAAAAAAAAAAGTTAACAGGCTGGTAAGATGGCTCAGAAGGCTTCTTGCCACACAGGCCAGATGAGTTTGATACCTGGAAGCCAGTCACAGTGGAAGCCTTTGGAATCCCGGCACTCCACCTCGGGATGGGAGATAGACACAGAAGACTCACCCAGAAGCTCCAGGGCCAGCTAGCCCTGAATAAGCGGCCAGGGGAAACAAGGAGGTGGAAGGTGATACCAGGTACTGAGAACGGCCCTCTGTGTTCTGTGGTGCATGTGCACAAGCATGCGCACACACAGTAACATTAGTAAGTCTGGGAAATTGTCTGTGGATGGAGAATAATGCTTGATTTTGAAATTTCCTTACTTAACTACTTTTGTAGATTATACAATAAAGAGACATGGCCTTCTGTATCAGGTAAAAAATACAATGTAAATTCAGTTCCCTACTTAAGCAGTAATATCAAAACAGACAAAATGGAAACAAACATGTGCCAATACTTACAGAGGGGTCAGAACACAAAATACCTAGCTTCATCTCACTTCTTCTGGAGGGACTGAAGTTTGGGTTTGCTCTGCCATTCAGCCCAAGTCCACAACTCTGCTTTGGCTCGGCTCTGGCTACTACTTGCTGTGGGAAGCGGGCATAACCACTGAGCTAAGATGGCGCCCAGCTTAGTGCCAAGCCTCATAACTCCATCCTGTTTACTAAAACTTCTGAAAACGCGCAGCTGAGTCATCCGCGCCTACCGCATGATCTGAAACGTCATATAGCCTTACCATACTGTTAGCCAATGATCTGTTGTCCGGCCTGCGCATGCAACTCGTGCTAGGGGCAGGATCATGCTGACTGGAGAGCAATGAGTGGAGTGAGATAATATAAGAGGGCTGTGTATATATGGATCGGCCTGTGTAAAGGGAGGAGTTCACTGCGGGAAATGGCTGAGAGAGAGCGCTGTTACTGCCTTGAGTAAAAGATCGAGATTGCTGTTGAAGAACCTACCTTGGTGTGAGTGTGGTTATTACCAGTCTCTGCTGATCATAGATTGGGGTTGAGGCAACTAAGATAAAAACAGATAATGTACCAGCCTATACTTCTCAAAAATTCATGCATTTTTGTCATGCCCTAGGCATAGAAATAAGCCATGGTTTGCCTTATAACCCCCAAAGTCAGGGTATAGTGGAACGTGCCAATGCTACCCTGAAGCATGTTTTCTTTAAACAATTTTGTTTAATTAATAATGGTTCTGGGGCCGCATCTTTCTTAGGTTGTCCTGACAATGGTATCCTCCTTACCCGTCATCAAGACCTACGCAGCTTCTATGGCATGTCTCTGTCTTAGGTTGGTAGGACCCTTGCAGAATCTTACCCATCTCTGATTAACAGTCCAGCATACTGAGCCAAATTTAAGGGGAGGCTCCCGTCTCTAACTCCCGTCTCTAATGCCGCCATAGCTTGGACCATTAATAGTGTCTGCCTGTGCATGCCTGTGCATGTGCACCATCCACCAAACCATCCCCAATCACAGCAGTTAGCAGAAATCCCAGAGGGCCATTCCCCCCAATTTCTGAGGAAGTTGAAGGTTCCACGGGCCATCTCTAGCCACTGCTGCGTAGTCACAATCTCCACACGGGTGTTGTTCACTGCGATGATGGATGCTCTCAGCTCATGGAGAACAGCATCTTTCCGATCTCTCAGGAGAGTTGGGCTGCATGAGAAGTTCTGATACTGCATAGAGGTTATACAAAGTCCAAACATATGACTTACACAGGAAAGAAAGACCATTCAATAAGAAACATGTTTAACATTACTTTCTGTTCTCTTACTAACTAAAAGGAAAAACGGTGGTTCCATACACATGCAAGGGTAGGTTCAAAAACTATATTATCTCTATTACTACAATTTACTTTTACAGAGATTTCAAAATTATAATACACTGGCATCAGCACTAAGAGGTACTGGAAGGGAGAGTGCTTTCACAATCCTCCATAATTCCTGTTCTTCCCCTATTGTCATACTCATCTGTATGAACAACAATCCAAATGTCATCAGCTTTTTCAGGGCCATCTTTCTTCTGTAGCTTATCTTCTCTCCACGGCTGTGTCAGATGTTCAGGCACCCAAATAGGATTCTCCTGATCTTGTGGAAAAACACACACTGCTCCCCTCGTCCATGTTATAACAGGATCAGGGTCCCTCCATTTCCTGGAGAGGACATCTTTCCACTGCACCCTTACAGACTGAAGTGGTTGTAGAGCACAATGCCTTTCAGCAGCACAATGGCCATGGGAGTCCAAATTTTAAAAATTAAGAATGAAAATAGCTATATTTAACTTATCTTTTGGGGGACTTAAATTGCATCCCTATTCCCCCTTTTTGTTTAAAGAAAACATGCTTCAGGGTAGCATTGGCACGTTCCACTATACCCTGACTTTGGGGGTTATAAGGCAAACCATGGCTAATTTCTATGCCTAGGGCATGACAAAAATGCATGAATTTTTGAGAAGTATAGGCTGGTCCATTATCTGTTTTTATCTTTTTTGGAATGCCCTAACTAGAAAAAGCTTGCCAACAATGCGAAATTACATGCTGTGCTTTTCCTCCCGTATGGGCCGAAGCAAAGATCACGCCTGAACAGGTGTCAACCGACACATGCACATATTTAAGAGTGCCGAAGTCTGAAACATGGGTCAAATCCCATGATTTGTCAAATCATTAAAGGTTTAATGCCTCTAGGATTTACTCCTACGCTTCTCTGAGGTAACAAGGAAACACAGTGCCCACATTTTAAAATGATATCCCTGGCTTGTTCTCGGGAAATTGGAAATTTTAATCTTCAAGACTGGGCATTTACATGAAATTGTCTATGAAATTCCTGGGCTCGTTGAAGTGCAGAGG
>LR753422.1:529378-543755 GCA_902729485.2 Mus minutoides
GATTTTTATGCTCGGGTGCACAGGTGCAAAGTGAAATTCTTACCACAAACACTTGGCAGTGAGCTGCATCTCAATCCATCAACTAACCCACAAACTCTTGGCAGTGAGCTATAGCAGTTGGCAAATACATGCATTCAAAGAACAGTAGGGGCAAGCACACAAATTCAAGAAATGTTCAGGCTATTATATTTAGCTATGTAAAGGCTTTCTACTAATAATGAAATCTCTTTCCCAGTTTCGGGGTCTTTGAGACCTGTTACATTTTCTCAGGATCTTTCAGTGGCATCCTGTATAAAGAATGCTCCAATGTCCTTGCTTTAGTTGGTAAATAGATCTGTGTGCTTTCCCCTAATATTGCTTCATTATAAGTATTCCTAAAGATTCATATTTTAACATATAGCTAAGTTAGATTCTAGGCAGTCCTAGATCCAACCTTGAGCATGAATAGCTAAGTCACTGCCCTACAAAGGAATTCAGCACTATCTAGGAATAAGGAAGTTTGTGGTTTGAGGAGGAACCAGACTAGATACTTAGAACTATAGCTAACAGGGTTACACCCAGATACAAGTATTTACAATTGTTTAAGGGGAATGTGGACTACACAATAGTCTACAATAGGAACTAGGGCTTCTAAGATTAAGTGGACCTTAGGTGGAGCTGGTTTTGATCCTAGTTGTTTTACATTATCCCAGTGGGTTCCTTCCAGTCCTTTCTGTGTCTACATTCCTTTGCTTTAAGAATCTAGTAACCTCTAGTAACCTCATTGTATCCTGCCAGTGTGTCACCTAACTTTCCTATGTATAAAAGTCTGATGCTCAATTTGACACATTACATTCAGATCCACACTCCCTTGTGTCGGTGTCTGTCACTTGCTGAATCTTTGCCCACTTCAAGATCCCACGCAGATAAGGGATCCAGAGGGTCTGCGACACTCTAATATGAATGACACTAAACGGATGCTTTCTTTCCCAGATACATCTTTGTAGGATAGACAATTCAGGCACGGTGGAGGTATGTTTAATGAGACCCACTGTTTCTAATTGTTGAACTGCTTATACTACATATTGACTATCTGATAAATTGAAGGGATTTGAATACTCCAAGAACACCTGTAAAACTGCATTTAATTCAACTACTTGAGCTGATTGACAGGGAAACAAATGAATATTCAGTTCCTTTCCTTCTACATACACTACTCCAACTCCACCTTTTGAGCCATCTGTGAAGATGTTCATGACTCCTGTAATAGGTTCTTGTAATCTTAGGAAAAATAATAGGGTTGCACATGACAAATTGCATCCAAGGACTAGAAGGATAATGATTATCAAATTTTCCTACCATGCTAGTGCATAATATGGCCCACTCATTATTTGTGACTGCTAAAACTTCAATTTGTTTCACTTTCAATAGTGCCATCAGAACTCTCATCAGCATCAGAGCTAGAACTGTCTTCTTTACTCCTTTTGTTTTCCTACTTTTCTCTGACCCTTCTTGGCCACTGTGCTGAGACACAACTTCCTTGACTTCCTCTAAAGCATCACTTCACTTTTCTATTTCAACTGCGTACCTCCCCGTTTTATCTTTCAGGCCTGATTTTACTAAGTTCCAAATTGCCAATGTGCCGTGCAGTGACTGCACAATGTGTGTGGTGTGACTGAGTCCACTGCCTATAAATCGCGTCCCAATCGGTCCCAGCTAGAGAGATTCACACAGCCTTCCTCCAAGAACCAAGGGGCTTCATGTGTCACGGTTTCTAGAAACTGACTCACTGAATCTAGTTTTAGTTTAATTCCACTCCTCTTAAGGAGCTTAATAATTGCATCTTCTATTTTCGATTTTGAGGCGGCTGACCCCGTTTTTGTCTTCGCTCCTTTTTTTTTTTAAGATTTATTTTTATTTATTTATTTATTTATTATATGTAAGTACACTGTAACTGTCTTCAGACACTCCAGAAGGGGCACCAGATCTCCTTACGGATGGTTGTGAGCCACCATGTGGTTGCTGGGAATTGAACTCATCACCTTCGGAAGAGCAGTCGGGTGCTCTTACCCTCTGAGCCATCTCACCAGCCCCCAGTCTTCGCTCCTTTTTTACTGGTAACCTAACTTTCCCTTTTAAATCTGCTCTGTCCCTATTTACCGGGAACTTAATTTGCATCGTACCTATTTTCCCGGGAACCTTGCTTTAACCTCTCCGTCCCTATTTTCCGGGAACCTTGCCGGCTTCTCTTTTCCCACTACCTACTGTGGAAGCTTTTCTTCTCTGGATGGTGCTGACGGGCTCTTTACTAGGTCTCTGGTGCGCATCTGAGACCCAGGCTCCCGTTGCACCGTTCTGCAATCAAGGTGTCTATGTGCAGTCCATTTAGTTCATCCTATGCACTGTTATTTTTGTGCACCACTGTCTTCTTTGCACCCTGCAGCAAGCAGCAAGCTGCCAACCGCACTTCACGTCCACTAGTGCCTCTTGCTGCCGTCGCTCTGTCGCTGTTCCTCCGCCTGGAGCTAGGAGAGCTGGGCCTCCTTGGCTGCTCCGGCCAGGCGAGTCCACAGCCCGAACGCCGTCCGCAAAGCTCCAGTTACTCCTCTGCTGCTTCTCGCAGTTAGTCCTTTCTCTCCCCGCTCGATTAAGTTCGTAAAAGTTAGATCTGGACCCAACCACTGTCCTGTTCAGCTTGCATGGTTCCCCTTTCGCTGTGAGTTTCCCCACATGTCATCTTCCTTCCATTCCGAGATTTGATTTCCCCGTACCAGCCACCAGTTGCTGCGACCCCAATCTCTGACCAGCAGAGACTGGGAATAACCACACTCATGCCAAGGTAGGTTCTTCAACAGCAATCTCGATCTTTTACTCAAGGCAGTAACAGCGCTCTCTCTCAGCAATCTCCCACAGTGAACTCCTCCCTTTACTCAGGCCGTTCCATATATACACAGCCCTCTTACATCATCTCACTCCACTCATTGCTCTCCAATCAGCATCATCCCACCCCTAGCAGGAGTTGCATGCACAGGCAGGACAACAGATCATTAGCTAACAGTATGGTAAGGCTATATGACATTTCAGATCATGGGTAGGCGCGGATGACTCAGCTGCGCGTTTTCAGAAGTTTTAGTAAACAGGATGGGGTTATGAGGCTTGGCACTAAGCTGGGCGCCATCTTAGCTCAGTGGTTATGCCTGCTTCCCACACTTGCTTCCCAGTCACTCACAGCACCCCTACGTCCACACCAATCAGTCCAAGCTGCCATCATTTCTGATTAGAAAATAATACAAACAATGCATACCATGAATGTTTATTATTAACATACAAATATTAGCTTCAAATACATGTAATCATTATGTATGCAGTTCAGCATGCTAATCACCTCTGTGTCTGATACATTCGCCAGCTACCAGTTAACATACAAATCCACTTGTCTCTACAAGAGTAAAATGCCGTGGTAGCTAATGAAGACGGAGCTATGAATGGGAAACAAATGACTCTTGAGAGAGGACCCGCATAAACAACCTCAGCAAGGACCTTAGATCCTTTGAGACACATTTATTTTCCTGCAAAATTGCTGTCCCTAGTAGCCTTTGATTGTTGGTTTCGGTTGTCATAAAAACAGTCCTTCGTGAAAAAGCTGTTGGTGAATTCTTCTTATCTTGTGGGTTAAAAGCAAAATGGTAGTTCTGCCATAATAATTTCTCAAAATAAAAAAAATTTTTAAAAACCTCAAACTCATGAGTAACAAAAACCATGTAAGCAATGTGAAGAAAGGGGAGACATAAGGTAGGGGGGCACCCCAACATCCACAGTTCTCACTAACCTGGAAGTCAACAGTCTATTGAATCTTTACGTTGTATGGATCTGAGAAAGACAAACAACTGTTTGCAGGAATAATGAGAGGGTCTCAGTGATCTTCCCAGGTGTGGCTTTAACATCATCCTAACACCAGGTGAAGACTAGACACCTACAGGGTTGAGTCCCTCTTTTAACAGACTTAGACAAGCTTTTCCCATAGTCCACTCTTCTTACACCTCTTAGCTCATATGAGCTAGCTCAGATATGAGCCCGCTAAGTCTACAGGAAAGATGATTGGGGCACATCTCCTCAGAATTAGTTTTGAGAACGTGCCCAGTGCTAAACCAACAACTTTGGTCTTTTTGGTACCTTTTAGTAAACAGCAAGGCAAACTGATGAATTCATTTTCAAGTGAGCATATAGTGCTCAAACACTAAACTTTCAGATGTTGACCCTACCTCACCAGACACATAAATGTCCGTTTGTGAGAAAGCCCAAGGCACTGACACCTAGCCCACTAAAATGCAGTCATTCATAACAAGCCAGCTACAGGAGATGAGAATCAGAGGTCCCCAACTATCTAGCAGGTATCTGGGAAGATAGCTACTTGGGACACTTGTGAATTTATCCAGAAACTTTGTAAGCAACCACAACTACCTGGAAAACGGAAATGGATGCCTTCACAATGGGAACAAGTGTGGCATCCAGGGGCATTCAAGTGGCAGTCAGCCCACCACAGGCCAGAGGTTTCCCCAAGGAAGTGTTATTTATGCAAATAGACAGTTTGCATAAAAGGCTGCCCCCCCCCCCAGCAGCAGCAGTGACATCCACCGAGCACTTGCTATGTGATAGCTCTGTGCACAGAGAAAGGGAGGCACAAACACCTTCCTCACGGTAAGCACAGACTGGCTCCTGAACTTCAGGTGCAATGGGGTTTGTTTTCGGTGTGTGTGTTTTCTCCTGCATGCTTCTCTGTGTACCTCATCCATGCCTGGTGCCTGCAGGGGGCAGAAGAGAGGGTCAGATGTCTCACAGAACTGGAGTTGCAGACAGTTGTGAATAGTCTGTGCATACTGGGAATCAAACTTAGGTCTTAAGTAAGTGCTCTTAACCCGAGAGCCATCTCTCCAGCCCCGGTGTTTGGCTTTTAATTAGCCCTATCATCAGACCCTGCCTACTCTTTCTCTACTCTATGAAACTGAAAAGCTAGCACATAGCCAATATTTGCTGAAGGAGTGAGCCCCGTGTTACTGTACACACATTGTTCCTCTCTGCAAGTTGGATTTTTTCTCAGAGAAGCCTGAAAAAAAAAAAAGGAATGTATCCTTCAGCCTAAGCATCACACTTATTTTCTATATATGAAGACACACCGACACATACACACACACCTTAGCTGAGTCCAGGCTGGGGCAAGCCTGCCCAGTGTCTCCACTGTAACAGAGCTGCAGCTGGCTATCGCTCCTAGCCACCCTCAGCTCCATTTCCAAAGCAACATGAGCAAAAGTAAATGTCTGGGCCAAGTAAGACAGCAGGGAGCCCTATCTTTCTCATCCAATGAACGTCTGGGAACTTTGACAGCATCACCTATAAACTTAAGACACAACCATCCAACTCTGCCTCACCAAATCAGAACCCCTGATGGTTCAGCCCACCCACCTACTTTACATTTATTTTTCACTGACACACGAGAACACTGAAAACATCCGTATGGATGGAGTACCATGTGACACCTCAATACACACATAGGTTGTACAGAGTTTCCGTTGGGTCACACTTATTTTACCACCTCCACAAAGCATTTCTTTATGGTGCAAACGTCAAAGCTCTCCCTTTGGCTTTCTGAAATACACAGCCCTTCACCGTTACCTATCGTTACCTTCTGTGTGTATCAGCACACTGGATCCTCACATGCTGGGAGCCATTACACACTCTGAGGTGGACTTCCTTCTCTCCCAGCTTATTTCACTGACAATAACATCCTCTGGTTCCACCCATGTTACCCAACATGGCATGGTTTCACTCTCTGTACGGCTAGACAGGATTCCCATGTGTGTATGTAGTGAGGATTCCCATGTGTGTATGCAGACAGGATTCCCATATGTATATGTAGCACATTCTCTTCCTCCACGTATAGGTTGACAGACAAAACACCTGGGGTGTTCCCATTTCTTGGCTATTGTGACTAATGCAGCAATAATCACGGGAATGCAGATGTTTCTTCAACACGCAGATTTCGTTTCCTCTGCATTTACACACAGTTGTACAACTGCCGGATGATACAGTTGTCCCGTTTAAAATTTTCTTAGTACAAATACAAATGTTCAACATCTCACTCATCATCAGGGAAATGCAAATCAAAGGCACCAGACAGAGAGAACGCCACCTCACTCCAGCAAGAAGAGCTCTACCATCAAAGACAGGAGACCCAAGTGCGGGCGTGGATGTGGGGTAAGGGGATCCTAGCACACTGTGGGCGGAAATGTAAATTAACACAGCCATTATGGAAAACCACTGTTTTAACAAGGGCTGCCGGGGACTCTCATACAAACCCAGCTGCCTAACATGAGCCAGCCTCTGTGTGGTTGGTAACACCTGTGACATGAAACAGGGGACTTTATATCAGCAGGTGGAGCAGATATCATCCATGTGCAGTTTATGCCACAACTGTTCTGTGAGGCTCTCCCCTCTCTCTCTTCCCTCCCCCGGCCTCTCCCTGTCTCTCTGGGTCACTGCTGCGGCAGCCTTCTCCAAACTCTAACACAGCTGTCTTCTGACTCTGATTCACATGCTGTAAATATCTGTCAGTCCTCCTCACCCACTAAGTATGCCCCTGCTCTCCGTATCTCCCCAGGACTTACTACAGCTCCTGATTCATAGCACTGACCTATGGCACTCAATAAATAAGAAACTTATCCTCTGCCACCATCTTTACTAACAAACGGTAATTCTCACCATCTTAAGGAATAGCAAACCTGTCAGGATACAATCACTAACATTCACACAGACAACACTTGCCAAATCTACACAGTCCAGGATGGTGGCTCTGGTTAGAGGCAAGCCTACTTCACCTCAAGGTCCAAGGTTCAAGATCTGTATCACAGTCTATCTTTCCTGGTATACTAACAGCAAGACACAGAACAGCCCCTCTTCCTTTTCCATGCCTGACCCGGCCACACACTGCTTATACTATGAAGTTGAGGTGGTTATTTGCTTGCTGGCTGGGACCTCCCGTCTAACCAGGGCAAACTGACCTGGTGCCGCCTTTCTCCTTCATTTTATAAGCTAACTCCCCTACCAAGCATTTACCAAATCTGGAGTTGTGGACAAAATAAGAAATAGAACTCTAATATGTTCATCATTCTCTAGAGGTTCACACTTTCAACAAATACAAAAAGGAGGAAAAGACTCCAAGAGTGGATTTCTGGCGCTGTCCCAGGCTGTTTTTTTTTCCTCTGTTGAAAGGGTCTGTAACATCTTTTAGCTCTGATATTACAAGTAGGACTTAAAAACAACAACAACAACAAAAAAAAAAAAAAAAAAAAAAAAAAAAAAAAAAAAAAAAAAAAAAAAAAAAAAAAAAAAAAAGCAAAAACAAAAAAACTGGACTCACATATCTCCTACCCAATGTCATACTCTTAAAAATAAGTGAATAAAAGCAGTAATACTAAAACTCACACACTGCTTTACAGTCTGCAGTGGTAAAACTCAGCATCTATGTCAAACACCTTTGTGGAGCTTGTGATTTCTCCACCAATGTATGTTTCTTGTATCTCATAAGGAAACCGAGTCTTCAGAAATGAATCCTCCCCCAATGAATATCAACAATCTTAGCACACAGCTCAACAATAGTCAACACCCTCTAATTTTGATGAATATATCACCATCTCCACTTGCTAAAGCCCAAGGCTGCGATGCCAAATTATCATGCAGCTTGAGAGTATTCCCTAAGAACAAAAGAAGACAGAACTAGCTGGCATTACCCAGGGACTGCAATGCCAGTCTCCAGGACTGTCATTTTCTACTAAGGAGCCCTTGACTATCTCCAGAGGTACCAAGTGTCCCCTCCCTTCGCCCGTCCTCCACTCACACACCAAAAATCTCTGTCACTTCTATTCTGGGGATGCAGCTAATACGAACAGCTGTGTCAGACTTAGTATTTAAAAAGGCACACTAGCACTCGACTGTGAAGCAGCCTGGGGATTAAACTTAAATTCCAAAGCCTGAAAAGTTATCACGTGATAAAAACACTCTGGCCCCAAATCAATATACATTCAAGAAAAACTGGAAATACCAACGACAGCTTGTAAGACAACGAAGGCCTTCCCAAACAGTAATTGATTTCTCACTAGCTACACTTTTTTTGATGCCTTATCCCATAATTTTGACAATTAGTGAGTATAAATACCTAGATCTACAAAATGAATAAAAATAGTAATTGCATAAAATGTTAGCCCTTCCTTTTTAGTAGGATACTAACTTTCAAGATGAAATCCAACATGTGACCATTTCAGCCAAATGCAGTTTAACTAGAAACTTCCCAGGGTCAACTCAGGGTTCAACTTATGAAACAGTGAAGTATGAGGGCTGCTCCCCCCAATACTGCTACAAGTCACAGAGGTGCTTCTGGGCCCACTTCAGCTTTAATCCACTTTGTCAAAGTTCCTAAGCCTCAGAATACAGTAGCACACTTCAAAGTGGACTCACAATATAAAATTATGACAGAAACTCATAATTCCAAGTAGCCATTTAGCTAAACCTAATCTAGAAACATTATTGGGACTTATGAGAAAACATAAAAATTATTATCCAAAATTTAAAAATCATACTTCCATTGGAAAACCAAATCAGCTTCCCTTTGAAAAGGTCAGCTTTGGCACCAAGCCAACATTCCTTTGCGGCAACCATTAGCAGAGGTGGGGAGGGGTGTCCTTTTCCAGCTGCACACGAAGCTTTCCAGACAGCAGGCCATACGTGCCTCAGAGCAGAAGCTCCGGCAGCTCCACTCCTCACCTGCCCTCTGGGCACTTGAAGTGGGAGTAGATAGTGGGATGAGCCATTACATCTAATCCCTTGACCTGGTCATCTCACAGGGACACCAACCACCAACCATGACCCCCAGAGTCTGCTCTACTTCTGATGTCAAGCTATCTTCTATCCCTGGTTAACATCTAGAACGTCATCTAGGTAATTAAGTTAGATGTGTTCTACTTAATCACTACTGAGCGATCACCAGCAGATATGTAGTTCTGAAACTAATGTCAGGACAAAGAGAGTTGGTCAGGGTGTGTGTTAAATCTGGTGGGCAGCTGTCAATGGCTGAACAGAACTTTCCTCGTGCCCCAAGGATACCAGTTAGTCTGTTCCTTTGGGATGATCTGAAAGCATCTTCCAATACCTCGCCACCTGCTGGCCACGCTAGGCTTGCTCTGGACAGGATGGGATGGTAGAAACAAGAATTATAGAGGACCTGGACATTACCCCAAAGGAGTCCTTTTAGAGGGTCTTGCTTATACAGGCAAGGGACACTACAAGTGGCAGTATTCTGATCCTTACAAAGACAACTGTGGGATCTGAAGACCTCTTTTGTCTCAATCCCTAGATTAACATGTTACTAAAGCTTCTCTTCCCAAACAGTATGACCCCTTAGCTCTTCCCAAACAGTATGACGCCGACAGAAGTACAGTTATGCTCGGCTCCTTTTGTAATCACTCATCTTCAACGTTTTGCCTGCCTTCAGCCCCTACTTCCTACTGGAAGGAAATGCTAAAGTCAGTCAAAGGGGCTTGTGCCCACTAAGAGGGATCTTCTGAGCTGTCCCTCAAGAATCCTGACCACCGAGACACTGTCCAGGTCATACAGAAACTCTAAGAGACAGAGGGCAGCTTCCAGCCAGGAAAGTGGGGCTACCTACCCTTGGGAAGGACAGTGAAGGTGCTGTGGCTGATTACTAGGAATGCCCTGGACACCATCAGTAAGACCCCAGCCTGTGCCTTGGGACCCATGGGACTCCTCCTCTCCCTGCCTATCAACTCCTCGGGGCTGTGGTGGTGTGAGTGCAGCAGTCACTGCATGGATGGCATCCCCCAGGCCTGGCGTGCTGCCTGGCATACACTTATCTGAAGGATGGCTGAAAAGGTTCTGAAAAATCCAAAGGCTACACTGGAGTCATATACAAGCTCTGGCCTCCCTAGCCCCTTGAAAGAGAGCCTGAAAGTTAATAATATGCATGTGCCCATGCTCTGAAATTTATTTGCTTATACCTATGATGCCTACTCACTCTTATTAGTTGCAACCTACAGTGTGCCCCTATATTATAGACAATGAAACTGACCCAGGCATGGTGGCAAATGCCTTTAATCACAACATTCAGACAGCACAGGCAGTCAGAGTTTGAGGCCAACCTGGTCTACATAGTGAGTTCCAGAACAGTCAAGGCTACACAGTAGGACTCTGTCTAAAGGCGGGGAGGGGTGAACCAAGCCACTGTGGCACATGCCTTTAATTCCAGAACTCAGGAGGCAAAGGCAGGGTGGGTCATTGAGTTCAAGACCAGCCTTATCTACAGAATGAGTTCAAGGACAGCCAAGGCTACACAAAGAAACCCTGTCTCAAAGGAAAATAAAGAAAGAAAAGAAAAGGACTCTGAAGCTTACAAAGATAAGCAGCTTGTCAAGTGCATAGTCAGACAGTGTAAGGCCTTCATCACTCTTGGTCCATACTCCCTCCACACAAGGAAAGCCCTGAGCAGGAGACAACGGTTAGATATTTCTATCCTTAAGGAATACACAGTGTTGTGAGGAAAAAGCCAAGTTAAATACTATAGGTGCTACCAGAGCAGATTCTAGAAGGAAGTACATAAGGTTAGTTACAGAGGCCCTGAATAACAAGGGTGCTGAAGACCCCTAGATCAGAAGAACCTCTCTAAAGTCTGCTTCCTAGAGTCAGAAGGAAGCCACCTTTCATGAGAACCAGGAACCTGGCAAGGCAGACCCAGACCTAGAGGACACAGAGTGGAAATGATAAGGATTCTTAACTGCTCCAGAGCTGAGAGATAGACAGAGTGACAGCTGTCTTTCCTCTCTGGGCTCAGGCCTCATTACAGAGGGCCTACATGGGACATGAAAGACAGCTCTCCAAAATGGGTCCATGCATGTCACCAGTCCACCAGCAATGTTCACAGCCTGCTGACGAAGCATCACACATACTCTAAGTACATATGTTTCACCAACACAGACATATTATACACACATACAAGAGACCTAAAAGAAAAGCAAGGGACACTAGGCACCCTCAGGAAGACACAGGCCTTAGATAAATACTACAAAAGGTTTGTCAGACATAAAAGGGTGCAGGGAGTTTGGGGCAGGAAAAAAATGGTTTCATTAAGTGAAGAAGTAAAAGAAAAATGAAAATGTCCTAAGGAGCCCACCAAAGTTTACAGAGTTGAACTAGTACTTGCATATCGGGTGAGAACTGAATTCACTCCTCACATCCACATATACAGCTCTGGATCCTGCTGGAGGGCACACGGGTGCTGTGGGGGCAAGGCCTCCAAAAGCCGTCCTTCACGGGTAGTAGGCCTGACCTTAGGTCAGTGCTTCCCATAGCACACAGGGAGAACAAAAGGAGTATGTCCTCTCCCAGGCCGCCAGGAAGACCAGTAGGCCCAAACCTCACATTCAGGAAGGACACCAGATCTAAACTTCCAGCACTTTCCACATATGAAGCTGTACATACAGTCATGAGATAACATGGCAGGACTGAATGAGAGAAAATACACACTTTATTCAGTCAAAAATCTGTTCCATGTCAGGGTCACACAGCCTAGAGTGTACTATGAATCTCATTTTTCATATAGCTATGATTATCAACCATTAAACTACATTGTGTATTGGGAATTTTGCATTGCTTTGTTAAAGACTTTAAAAACACTCCTACTTTTTTTTTTTTTTTTTTCCAGTTCTGGGGATCAAACCCACAGCCTTCTGCATGGGCAAGAAGCAGAGCCTATAGCCCTCTACCATGAGGTTATACCCTAAGCTCTGCTTCTTGTTTTTTTAATTGAATTATGTTTCTCTGCGTGGACATGTGCACGTGTACACAGGCACCTGTGGAGTCCAGAAGAGGATGCTGCATACCCTGGAGCTAGTTACAAAGGCTTTGAGTCACCAGATACATGCGCAGGAAAGCTGACTCAAGTCTTCTGCAACAGTGTGTGCTCTCAGCCACTAAGTCACCTCTCCAGCCCCATAGACCATATTTTTGTAACGCTTTAGTAATAGAAAGTACCTGAAATATTTGACCCAGATCTCTACCTCTGATGGGGATGGGGACTATTGGGGGTTGGGGAGGGGGGCTGTCAAAATAAACATTCCTTGGCCCTCATTTCCAGGACTGGGTAGAGCCAGGGAACACCTACTTTTTTTGTAACAGTCCCCAGTGATTTTGACACAAATGGGCTCAGCCACACTGTAGAAAGCACTGCAGCAGCAACCTGGAAGCTGTGACAGTTTAAACAGGGAGGTGACAGGTGAGGGCTGCACTTCCCCATGTTTGCCAGGGGATCTGTCTTTTAGTGTCAAAGACAGGGCCTGGGATAATGGTTCTAAAGATTGAGTAGGCCCTAGGAAGATGAAGAGAGTCAAATACTCTCTCCAAGTGTAGGGCGAGGGGACTAAAAGAAGGGTGTGAAGCCACCTGGGCAGGGCTCCTCCTCCTCTGTCTAGTCATGAGAAGCAGCTCAGCAGTAGTGCTGGGTGGTTCCCACGCACCCCTCCATATCCACTTTCAGCTCTGTCCCATGTCCCCAGGGCTTCACCCACCCTCTGCAGCAAACCCCAGCAGAGACCCAAAGATGGGAGGAAAGAGAGAAGTGTCTCCACCACCCCTCAGACCCACTTGAGGTCTGAGTCCTTCAGCTAGAGGCCTCAACTCTGTGCCAAGCACCCCTGTTTCTCGACCACCCTCCTCCTGGGGTGCTGCCTCCCCCTTCCTCTTGCCCCTGCACTCACAGTGTGACTGATCTGGGAACCATCTCCTTCCCTGCTGCTCTGCCCACACCCACCACATCTTTCTAAGCGCATAAGTCTGGTTTCCCTGTTCAATCTGTCTCCTACCAGAACCCAATGGGTCCACGCAGCAGCGGGCAGAACGCACGCGTCAGAAGCCTGCCAGATCTATAATGCTCCCCAGGTTCCAATAAGGAATGGGATCACAGATGAGAGCAGCTAGAGGCCTGAATGTAGGTGCTTCCCCCCCCCCCATGGGTAGGGAAGCAGTGCTGAGAGGGGCGTGTCCTTGGTGACACCTGTGAATTAACAATTCTAATCGCTGAATCTCCAGAACCTCAACTCTTAACTCTCCACACATCAGCTAAACTGTGACTAAGGGAGGGCTTCACTCCCCAACAGCACTAAATGACCTCTCTTCTGAGGCTCACAGATGCGCCCTGTTTTGAAAGAAACACTACAAGATTTGATCCTGGCAGAATCCCACCTGTTAAACTGGACTGCAGGTGAAGGCTGTGTGTGAGAGTTATTTTGAGTACTTCAAGTCAGCCACACCCGGACCTAATAAACAGAGAGAGGCTAGGGTTGTGTGCACCTAGAGAGGCAGGACCGTCAGAGGGACATTATCAAGTCACAGGGAACTCTGAAGCAATAAGGAGTGGGCAAAACACATTTTACTCCAGTTTAATCCTGCTTCATTCAGTGTGTGGATAAAAAACAAACAAACAAACAAACAAACTTGACAACAGCTTCCTAGTTTCCTTTCCTAAGGAAGTTCTGAAGACTAAAAATGCAATTCTGAAAATAAAAATACAAAATGTAAGTCTTTCATAATCAAGGAGAAGCTGTGCATCAAACCTCTATGGGAGCCAGGCTGTTATACTGATTCTGTGTTTCATGATAAATCTATGAGTGCATAGTGGTGCATCGTGGTGCATCGTGGTGCATATGGTGCATCGTGCTTAGTAACTCTGACTTTACAGAGGAGGAAATTTGGACTTACGGAACCACACAGGTGAGCCCCGTGTGGTGGCACACACCTTTGATCAGGAGGCAAGGGCAGGTGGATCTTTGTGAGTTTGAGGTCGGCCTGGTCTTACAAGAGTGAGTTCCAGGACAGCCAAGGCTTACACAGAGAGGAAGTGCATATCAAAGAATGAGCAAGCTGCCCAAGAGTAAGCAATGGGCAGAGCAAGGCCCCCACCCTACTCAGGGAACTCCATGCCACTGTCACAGACTGGGACTTCCTGTTAATGAAGAGCACCGGGCAGGATCTGGGGAAACGACATTTAACAGCATTTCCAGGACATGAACCTTTTCTTTAGCTTGAGGTTAAACTTTAGGCAGCTTCAGTTCTTCATTACTGAAACTGCCTCAATTCTTAGTCCACTTTTCTCTTTCTTCCCCTAACTTTTGATTTATATCCCTCCAAGTTTGGGGCTTTTTTTTTTTTTTTTAATCAGCTCCTAAACACAATGTCATGGTATTTTAAACTAGAGTCAACACACACACTGTAAACAGGAAGTAGCAGCATGTCTATAACGTGACACGATCTTGTTATGGAGACAGACCCTTACAAGTATAAA
>LR753422.1:543855-557060 GCA_902729485.2 Mus minutoides
AAAATTAGTTAGCTCATCTGTAGATAGATGAGTCCTATCTGCGGCTCAGCGCTAAGCCTAGACCATGCAAACCGGGCTCTCCTTCCTTCCTTATTGTGTTTACCTAGAAGGTCTTCCTTTCAATTCCTTCATCTATGAAGGCAGTCATCAGAGTTCGGGCCTGTTGGGGGACTTAAAAAGCCAGTCTCCCCCCCCCCCCGCGCCAAAAAAAGCCAGTCTTAAGCTAACTCTTCCCTAAAACGTCACCTCTTCAGCTGTCTCTGTGAGGTGGAAGGACACTTAAGAGAAAAGTCAATAAATAAACTGACCAAAAAGGAACAAATATTCCTTAAGCCTTCACATTTCTTTCGCTGTTACACACGAGTGTGTGCACACATGCATATACACACACATACATACATAAATACACACAGTATATAAGCATATACATACAAACACACACACATATACACACACATGCATACACATATACATTCATATAATATACATTCATACATACACATATACATTCATACATACATACACAGAGGTTGGGTTCCCTATCCCAACCCACGATCACCAGCACATCAATATCTGGAACTCTGGACAGTTCTTACTTCTTCTCACCTTCACTGCCAAAAGGTTTGGCTCTAAAACAAAGACATATCCAAAGTATTTCTCCCATACTAAAATTACAAAATAAACTGACAATCTATGCAAAGACTTAAAAGCATGGCCATGTGCACATATGTATATGAACTAAATAATTCAAGTTTGCTATCTGACTTCCAGAGGTCCTATTGACTGATATAGAATACATGGAAACACTTCCCCAAACTCTCAAGTATTGAGCATTATAGATACTACTGGACTCTGCAGGCTTGGTAACATCTAACCTTTCTTCCTGCACATCTCTTTCTCCTTCCTTCAAACCTTTCAAAACACCACAAGTCCCCACTTCTTGTCTTCTCCCTGTCCCAAGAGTTTGGCACATAATCTATAAAACAATGACTCCTATGTCAAGGGGCTGTTCCAGGGCTCACCTCTAGCCAGCGTTCCACTGGTTACTATACTGGCTATGTACCCAGTTTCACAGCATTAATTATAGCATCATGGGAAGTACGGAGGGAGAAGGGGAGGGGGGTCACAACTAGAAAGCAATCTCATGATAACTCAGAGCAAGGCCAAGCACATGTAACAGATGGTATGAGATGTTGAAAAAAATATATAGGTTGATCATCTGTAACATTATTCTTAGTTTCATTTTGGTCCTTGCTCTGGAGTCTAAAACCCCACATCAGCAACTTATAAGGAACAGAAGCCCCGTGATATGAAGACACCTGATCGCTCGTGGGACTCACACAACTGCTCCTCAAGATGGTTCCTCTCTCAAACCGCACCTCCACACATTCCTTTCTTCAGACCTTCAGAATTAAACTAGGAAGGAAGACACTTGGAAAGCAAGACCTAAAGAGCAAAACACCGGGGGCCGGCCAGGTACTTCCTATCTTAAAAATCTCATAACCTCCCAGACACCACGATTTCATGCTTTAATTTCATTTAAAGACTAGCGAGCACCACTTCGGCTACTTCAAGGTCACTCTGTAATTCTTAGTAAAGATAAAGATTCTCCAGCCTAAGGCAAGATCTTCTGTCCCTCTGCTTCGCCTGACAACACATTTCCTCCTCCTCTTCAGCAGCAAGGGCACTAGGTTCTCAGTGTGCCAAGTCAATACAATAGTAAAAAGTTCACATTTTATTACTTCCTAAAACAACTGCTTTTATAATTTCCTAATTTTTCTAAACAGTGTAAATTGGCACACACCAAATGAACACATAGCAAGTTATAATTTTTCACTTCCTGGCTTGTCTTTTTTTCTTCCCTGTGGAATTACATTATTTGACTAACAGCCGAGGCTTAGGCCTCCTTTCAATGGGGATTCAACTGTTCATGTGTTATAAAATGTTTCTGATTGGCTTAATTCTAATTAAGCCAATGTATGTCTAATTTTACAATGTTAACTACTCCAAGAGCATCATCATGAAGATTCTTTGGTATTTCACAGAAATAATTATTACTGTGAAAAGTACAGATTGTATGGATTAACCCAATATTCCTAAAACTTGCTTATCACAGAGCAAACAACTGTATTACACAAATGGCCAAATAAACTCGGGCTCTATGGACTTCAAGCGTATACCAGAAGATGAAGCTTATCTAAGACACAGAGACAAGACCTCTAGCTGATAGAGTCAGTGGTAACTCAGGTCACCTTCCCTTGATTGCTTGCTCACAAAGAACTTTCTCTGGACTGCTGAGATGTTTAAAGGAGCTTATTGATATTAGATTACTTTTAAAAGTTATGATCCTTTATATAAGTTTAAAAGTATTAGCATAATAGGGATATGGCAGAGAGAACACACAATCATCCGCCTCACCAAAAGAATAAAAAGGTATAAGCACTCACACACTCACACACACACACACATGTTTCTCATTAGCAAGAAGATCCTGCCCTGCGTGCACTGGTAGGCTAGGAACAACCTATTGAAGTCAGAAGTGTAACACACACCTAGAGGTCAGGTGCCACGATGATTCCATTTAGGAAATAGTGAAACTCCTCCACAGAACTGAGAGTATCCAAAGCCTTTGATTATCATCAACTTAATAAACAAAGACTAATTCTGTGAATTAAAGGAATCATTCCACTTGGGGCACTCTAATAATCTATTAGCATGACACACACCACAACCGCTGTTTAAGCTGTGTGGAGAACACTATTAATTGAGAAGTTATGAGAGAAATGAAGGAAAGAAGTCAGACCTGAACACTAAGCAGAACTGTTTAACCCTCCTTCAAGGTAATTCAGTATATTTTATTTTAAACAGTGAAGCACAAAGCACGGAGTACAGTGTTAAGCTCAGGTGTCACCTCCAGCTGAAGTCCAGAGAGGAATCCTGTGTTCTAAATGAAAACCTTAAGATATCACTAGCAGCTAGTCAAGCTGAGCCCGTAGCCCTTGGAAAGTGCAAACACCTCCAGATCAGAAATAATGTTAGGCAGAATTTCCAAAGTCCTTCAGTCCTGGAGCTAGACCAACTATCTAACCATACCCCACCGACAACTTTCCCAGACCTCTCTCAGGACATACTTTGAAAGTTCCTTTGCTCAATAAAAAATGGCGCTGCTTTCTCCATCCCTATGCTGTGTATTTCAGTAATCCTGAGGCCCTTTAAACAATCAAATTCGACTGGCCTCATTTAAATGCCAGCCTTCCCTAGTGTCAAATGCTTCTCTGAGGGTAGGGTGAGGGGGGCAGGATGGCTGCTCCTATCCACAGCTGCAACTTTTTGACCAGAAACCCTGGCATCGTGAAGTCACGTTGACTTCTCTTCATAACCTGTCTTCCCCCAAACTGTTGCCTCTCCGTCTACTGAGCCACACTTCGATGCAAATTGTCCCCAAGTGCAGAAGAGCTTAAGCCTCGTCCATCCACGCCTTGTCCTGGGCACTCGGCACCTAATCCATTCTCTGTCTCCCGATAACCCGCAACAGTCCCAGGTCCACCGGTCCCGGTACTCCCGGGTCCGACGCCCGGTGGCCGGGCAGCGACAGCATGCACACGCGCACGTCTGTCTAGCCCTCCCCGGCAGGCTGTCGCCGAGCCTCCGCCCGCGCCCACCCCCGCCCGGGCGGCGATGGGAGGCTGGGTGGGCACAGAGGCACCAGCCGGAGCGACAGCCGAGGGGACAAGGCCAGCCGCGCGCCCCCGCCCCGCCGGGCGCCGGGCACAGCGGTCCCGGCCCCAGCCCCCACCCTGCTCCCGCTCGGGTGGCACCGCGGCCGGCAGAGGCGGCCAGGGCACGACGCCCCGGACGCCGGTACCTGATCGATGGGCAGCTGCACGGCGTTGCTGAGGGGCTGCAGCAGGGTGGAGCCCGTGGTGCTGGTGGTGGCCATGGCCGGGCCTCGGCGCTGCGCCCGCCCGCTCCGGCCAGTCGCCGCTTGCTCGCTCGCTCGCTCTGTGCCGAGCTACGCCGAGGATGGGGATGCAGCGGCGCGCCCGCCCCTCGGCCGCCCGCGGTCGGAGCAGCCGCGCGGGGAGGGGCAGTGGGCGGAGCTAGTGGTCCCGCCCATTGCCGGGCGCCCCGCCCACCCAGCCGCGCGGCCCCCTCACGCCGCCGGGCGGCCCGATTTCCAGCAGCTTCCAGCGCCCCCTCCCCACCTCGCGCACTTGTGCGCCAGACAGCTCCGCGGTCCAATGGCGTCGCGGCGCCCCGACTCCCGCAGCCAATCAGAGGACGCTGGCCTCGCCGCGCCCCTCCTCCGTGCTGAGGACCCCGGTGAGGGGCTGAGGCTCGACCGTGGCTGTCGCCCGAGGGCGACCGAGAGTCAAGCTCGCTGGTGGGGGCGTGTGAGGGCGGCTCTGCCTCCGCCTCTGCTCTCTTCCTTTCTCAGGAATGGTGGGCGCCGTCCCCACCCCTCACTGGCAGTGACGGTGGACAACAAAGGGGCTCGGGGTGGCGGCCAGACAAAGAGGGGGACTTGGAGTGTTGCAGCGCCGAGGGAAGTTGGGAACAAAGGTAGGGGGCTGGGAGCTTCAGGGAGACGCACAACAAGAACCCCAAAGCAGAAAGTGCCTTTGTCTCCTGGGCTGCCCAAACTTGCGGAAACCCGGGTGGTCCTACCTCACCCGCCGCCCACCTGGGCCTGATCGGCCACGCTGGGACGATGCCCTCACCGCGCATCCAGCTGAGAGGGAAACAGGTCGGACCTGGGCAGCGCCCCAGGGAAAGCCTGGGTAGCCAGAGGCCAGCATTTAAAGGCCCCGCCTCCTCAAAGGAAAGGCTGCTGGTAAGCATCCCTTCTTGCCCTGCGAGCCTCTCTGCCAGATGTGAATTCTGCTGTGTCCACACTTCCATTCCAGGAGGGCTATTAGTGTGTCAGCCCTACAAATGTGATCTCTTACCCTTTAAACTAGCCATGGGAACACCTGGAAAATGCCAGCATCATCCTCTCAAAATCCAAGGATTTGGAAACTAATATTTAAAGGGGAGCGGGGGTTTAAATGTGCTGCTAACACTGCTTTTAAAGGTAGACTTATGTGAGTCCCCACGACAACCATGTGAGGCAGGTATTGTAACCACCCTCAATCTAGCAAGGAAATTAAATTTCAGAAAAATTACATAACTTAACCAAGAGCTAAATAACAGTGTGTATGTGTGTGGGGGGGTGAGATCCAACTAATTTAGCCCCAGTTTTGACCTCTTAAAGACAAGGCCCTCTTCATTCTCAGGTTTAACACCCACTCCAGAATAGCCATCAACTACTAGGTAAACCACTTCCTCAAGGACCACTCTAGAGTCTTCAGTAGTAGGAGCACAAGTAGTGCTTCAGGAAACCTAGCTGTGGACTCAGCTGTCTCTGAAAAGGGGCTGATTGAATTTAGTTGGAATAGTCCCTTCCTGCCTTATATTCTCTGGGTAAACAGCTGAGTCCTAGTAAGGTAGTCTTTTAGTACACAGTAGATAGAGGATGGGAAAAATTTTTCATGAAGTCTTTCACTCTTTTATTTATTTATTTATTTATTTATTGTTTTTTTTTTTTTTTCGAGACAGGGTTTCTCTGTGTAGCCCTGGCTGTCCTGGAACTCACTCTGTAGACCAGGCTAGCCTCGAACTCAGAAATCCGCCTGCCTCTGCCTCCCGAGTGCTGGGATTAAAGGCGTGCGCCACCACACCCCGTGAAGTCTTTCACTCTTAATATTGTGTTCCAACTAGCTGGGACCACTTAGAAATCAAACCTGTCCAATATCCTACTTGCTAAAATAGCCCCAAGTCTGGACCTCTCTATTAATATAACCTTGGAGCGAGGACCTCTTTGTCTTTCTCCCCACCCCTCTCCACTTTAGGGACGTGTAGAGGAAGTGTACCGGTGGCTGAACATACAAATTGAAGGGAAAAATTAAAATACCATTTTAAAACCTTAAAAAGTGGGTGTTAAGCCGGGTGTGGTGGCGCACGCCTTTAATCCCAGCACTTGGGAGGCAGAGGCAGGCGGATTTCTGAGTTCCAGGACAGCCAGGGCTATACAGAGAAACCCTGTCTCGAAAAACCAAAAAAAAAAAAAAAAAAAAAAAAAAGATACAATCCTAGAGCAAATACTGTCTACCAAAGGAATTATGTGAGGCTAGATTATTTTTTTAGAAAAAGACAACATAGTTTTTATTAAGAGTGACTCCTTTAATAGAGACCTGACTCTGGTTTTAACCTGTCATCCCCTGGCCCTAGATAAGACCTTATTGCTTGGTGGGACAATCAGGTCACTTTAGGGTGATGTCATGGGATGAGCTGTCTGCTAGGCTCTGTGTTCCTGGAGTCAGTGATGCCTATGGAGGATTAGGACTAGGACTGGAGACAGTCGGACACTTTTTAGGAGGTCTGGGACAAGACGTTGTAAAAGTTGACCGTTTATTGTGCCTTCAGCCTTGAGTGGAGATGAAATAATTGTTGCCCGTTTTTAGATATTCTCTGAATGATTAGCATACTTTCCTGTAGTGTTAAGCAGGTTTCTGACCCCAAGTAAAGGAGGCAGATAAAGAAATGAAGGCAGAGGTGCCCGGCTTTCCTTCTGCTTTTGGTTTCCTTGTGTGGGCCCAAGTGAGAGATAAGTACTTTTTAGCAGAAACTGTCTTTTAGGCCTGTTACAACTTTATGAAATTATTTATTTTAACATCTAGAATGGGAAAGATTTGAGCTATCTGAGAAATTTTATGTCAGAGTATAGGTCAAATATCTTGGCCTATAATAATAGCTTAGATTTTAGAGTCAGGAGATCTAGTTTTTGTTTAGGTTTTTTTGTTTGGTTGGGTTTTGTTTTCTTTTCTGTCTCCACTACTTACTAGCCAATTTTGGAACCTTTTTAACATCAGTTTCCTTATATAAGAAAAGAAGTAATAATACTAACTGTGTACAAAAAGCTTAAAACTGTGTTACATTGTAACATTTGGAAACAACCACATTAGTCAGAATTCTCCAGAAAAATAGACCAAACAGGATCTACAGAAAGATATAGAAGAAAGTATGTTATAAGGAACTGGCTTGAGATGATAAAGACAGAAGCCTTATGCAAAGCAGTCAGGAGCCCTTGTGGTATATAGTTCAGTCCAAACCTAAAGGCCTAAGAACCAGAGAGTTGTTACTCCCTCAGACTCTGAAAGACAGCTGCACCAGTCTTGACACAATTATTGATATGGATGCCCCAGCTTAAACAGATTTTTTTTTCCTCTACCTTTGAGGGTTTTTTGTTTTGTTTTGTTTTGTTTTGTTTTTGTTTTCAGTTTAATCATGATGCCACCCACACTGAAGAAGACAATTTTCCTTACACAGTCTACCAATTCAAAAGCTAATCTTTTCTATAAACATCCTTATAGACATATTCAGAAATACTATTTTACTCTCTGTCCAGTCCTTCATCAACCCAGTCAGGTTGATGTATTAAATTAACCATTCAAGAAATTTAATGTTGTTCTAAAAATGAAAAATGTTTCTCTCCTATGAAAATATTGCATCTGGATTTAACTGAGTTTCACTATATACATGTATTAAGACATCATGTGGTATACTATAAATTTAGACATTTTGTCAACTACACCTTAAATTTTAGAATACTCCATCTTTATGTCTTTAATAAGGAAGCAGATTGTTGAGTTAACATTTTGAGTTAAGAACCAGTGATAAGAATATAAATTGGATAGAGGACTCCCCACTAGTATCTGCTAATTTAACTAGGAGCCTTTAAATGAGAACTGAATGAATTATATGTAATTCTTCATTGTCCTGCCTCAGCTAGCCAACCTATGACAGCAATCCCCATGTCCCTAACTCTTAAAATCATTTACTGGATGCTTACTGTGTTCAAGGAACTGTGTGGATGTTGTAAAAAATAATAATAATAAATGGTACTTATAAACAAAAGACAAAATCATGTATATGAGACAGTAGAGTAATACAAAGTACCAAGTTAGGTCAGTTTTTAATGTAACAAAACAAAACAAAACACGCAATGTCCCTTCTAGAAAACACAAAAGCTTAGTTAGCAGTCAGAAGACCTGAATTTTATTCCTAAATATTATAGCAAATAGCTGTGAATTTTAGAAGTTCACTTAACTTCTTTTTCTGCCCTAAGCTTCCCATTGTTAAGGGTAAATAATGCTAACTGTCCTACTTTACGATAGCAAAAAGTGATTGTGAGCTTGGAATTAATAATAGACTGGATTTTTAAAGATATTAGTATTATTTTAATTCTAAAAATAACTCCAAGTGGTAAAGAGGTCTTAAAATAGAAATCACATCTTTAACTAGGGTTGCTAACTTCAGCCAAAGCCGAAGTACCAAGCAGCGTTTTGGGGTGACAAGTGACAGGGTAGCAGTGTTCTTGTCTGGCTCCCTTGCCCTTGCCTCTGAAAATGGAAATGGCTATGATAATTAAATATTGCTACAATAAAATGTTCCCTTCCCAACTTATTTTTAACTTTGAATAAACCATTCAAAAGAAATGAATAATCTGCCAAGCTGCTTTTGTTGTATAAAAATGGTATGTGTCATGAAAGTAGAGCTCTTGGGCAATTATTTTGCCTATTTTATATTCTATATCCTGGAATCACTTCGAGATGAAGGCCATTGAACTACGTACATAATAAGGTTGGCTAACTGGTTGGCACCCTTTAGCACTCACAGTAAGCTTAACCTGGGAAAGTTAACCTCTAAGACCTAATATCCTGCAATTATGAAATAACAAGGGAAGACAAAAAAAAAAAAAAAGGTGTCCCATGCAGCAAAGGTCCTGGCTCTCCAGACTCTGCCACTTTAGAGGCCACCAACAGTCTCGTTGCTTCCATATTGAACAAACTAGGTGATTTCAGGGCTCTCCTCCTCCTCTATAACTGAATGAGTCCCAAGAATTTTGAGGGCTCTCTCTCTCTCTCTCTCTCTCTCTCTCTCTCTCTCTCTCTCTGTGTCTCCCTCCCTCCCTCCTTCCCTCCTTCCTTCCCTCCCTCCCTCCCTCTGAATCTAATATTTAACCTAGGTTTATTTGGCTGAAATACAACAAAACCATTTTTCTCAAGGAAATGGCGGAGCTTTTTAGTTGCTCCATGGGTTTCAGAGCTACTTCTAATTTTCTGTTTCTCTAGTCAATCTTCTCTGAAATGTGTATTATTCAATGACCTATACAAATACCTATTTGAGATCTGTGTATCTTAGGAGAAATCATCTGTTTTCCTTTTATTTGTTTTTGTTTTCTTTTTATTTTATGTGTATGGGAGGCTTGTCTGTTCATCAGTTGTGTGCCTGAAGAGGCCAGAAGATGACATTGGGTTCCTCTGAACTGAAATTACAGTTGTAAGCCACCTTATGAGCGCTAGGAGTTGAACCCAGATCCTGGAAGAGTTGCTAGTGTTCTTAATCACTGAATCATCTCTCCTGCTCCTGGGCTGTTTCACTTTTATATGAATGAGTTAAATCTCTTTTAAAATAATGCCTCGGTCTGGACATAGTGGCTTACATAGTGACTGTAACCCTAGCGCCTGGGAGGCTGCTGCAGAATTGTTAGCAGCCAGCCTGAGCTACAAGTGAGTTCCAGGCCAACTTGGGGTATGGTGTGAGACCCTGTCTCAAAAATCAATCAATCAGTCAAATAATGTTTTTATTGATGTAAAGATGCAGTTTGTAAGCCCTGACCTTTAGGTATTGAACAATTCTCTTCTGTTTCCACAAGTTTATATAATGATATTTACATTTAAATTACAAAACATCTTAACTTCAAAGCTTTAGAATCACGTCAGGTTGTATCATAATCACCAACCATTACACCTGAAGCATTAATTGCATTAGTAAGAATGCCATACTTTTCTTAGTTCTGCCTGATGTTTCTGTTTATTTCTGCTTATTTGGATTTTAAGATATTCCCTCCCTGAAATGTATTGACAAATCAGTGCTGTGCTACACAGTCTGGACTGTCCACTAAGAGAGGCATCCACTAATGCCCTCTCATTGTCGCCAGATCTCTCATGTCTCTAATAACTAACCCTAAAAGGCTGCAGCTCTGAGCAGGTCTGACCTTCTGTAGGGGAACCTAGCACATCTTCCTATAGGTCTCTCCAACCCTTCTGCTGCTCACATTGTATTTGGGACTTCCAACACCAACACCAGTGAAGACTTAGGTCAGGACCCATCTCTGCTGTGTAACCATAACGTCTATGGTTACACACCTAACCCAGTTCCCTTGCCAAGGACCTGCTCTCCAGGATAGGCGGCTCTCCAGTACATGAGGCACCTGCTAAGGAATGAGCCTTACAATCAGATAAGGCAGGGTTTCAGTTTCATCAAATTATCTTTTAATTTATTTCCATCTGAAAGAAGATATTTCTTCCTGTTTGGGTTTTTGTGTGTGAATTCTAATCTAGACCTAAAACACTATATATCACAAGGCAGTGTTAAAAAACACAAACACCACCCTTAAAAAACAAAAGAAACACTGTGTTCCTGAGGACAGTTAATCCCATGTTGTTAATAAATAGGTAAGAAGGTGCCATTTCCAAAGTAAACATAGGTCAGGTAATAAATTACAAATGTCAAGGGAAAAACTTTCATTCGAGTTTTCATTTGAAATACTGTCCTAATTTGTGGATATCCTGGAGGATAGGCTTACAGAGAAGCCCCACCAGGGGAAGAGGTTGAGAACTAGAACCAGATTGCCCTGAGCTTGAAGTCTACTTATTTGATTTTGTGTAAACTGATTCTTTGGCTCTTAATGATTTCATTTCTAAAATGGGGACCCAATTTTTTATATAATTCAGATAATTCACTTAAGGGTTGTCAAATTTTCAACTCTGGGCAAATACTTCTATCATTAACGGTCATTACTATAAAAGATGTGGTGGATCTTGCAGTCTCTGTCATGTTTATGATGGTGCCATATGCCAGGAAAAGCTATAAGACAACAACACTTCAGTTACCCCTCTTAAAATGGCAGGGGCAGAGGGGGGCCAAGGAGAAGGGTGCTGACATCGATGACTTCAATTACAAAGAAGTTAATAAAAGACAATAAAATCCTGTTCTACCTTGCCTGAAAACACTAGCAAAATTTTACATTAAAGAAATAAATAGGATGGCAGCTAGGTTTTATTTTTCTTCTTATATGCTAAACATGCGGCAGTATATTTGATTATTTTTGTTTGGCTTTCAGTATCTATTCTGAGTTTGTATAACCTACACAATAGGAAATGGATTTTTAAAAAGGTAAGCAAAGAGTAGTGGCTCAGGCCTGTAGTCCCAGCTCTGGGGAGGTAAAGGCAGGAGGAATACTGTAAGTTTGAAGCCAGTGTGGGGCTACATAGTAAGACTTTGTCTCTAAAGTATAGGTAAATCAGCTGGGCATGGTGGCACACACCTTTAATCCCAGCACTCAGGAAGCAGAGGCATGTGGATCTCTGTGAGTTGAAGGACAGCCAGGGCTACACAGTGAGACCCTGTCTCAGAAAAAAAAAAAAGTAAAAAGTAAATAGCAGACAGTAAATTACATAAGAATCTCATAGGTAAGAACTAAGAAAATAAATATAATTTGGACTATCATTTTGAGACATAAATTACTATTTTGAAGATTTTGGAAATCTCAGGTACATTAGACACTGTCCTTTAATACAGTGTTTCTGTAAATACTGCCTCTAAATCTACAAAAAAAAAAAAATTTTTAGCTGGGCGTGGTGGCACACGCCTTTAATCCCAGCACTCGGGAGGCAGAGGCAGGCGGATTTCTGAGTTCGAGGCCAGCCTGGTCTACAGAGGGAGTTCCAGGACAGCCAGGGCTACACAGAGAAACCCTGTCTCGAAAAACCAAAAAAAAGAAAAAAAAATTTTTTAAGTTAGCATCCAGCCAGTAAACTAATGAAATGATCCTGTTATTCTAGGATAGGAGCCAGGAACTTGGTCTTATTGCATAAAGTGACTCATTCCTCATGTAAAATGTATTCAGCTACTGGTCCCTAGATAGTCCTCTGAGAGAGCACTTAAAATTGTTCCCTCTGGAGTTACTTAAGTGTCATCAAAAGATAAATTAGCAGACAAATAAAATAGACTCAAGTATGTCTGATACAACCCAATAAGGCAGTATATTTTAGTAGTACATCAGGACCATCTCTTTCAGAGCGAGGCAGATTTCTGGAGAGGAATCAAAGCAGGACTAGAATGTTTAGACTGTGGCTTTCCCGTTGTTCATGGGTCATTCCTAAGCACTCACAGATACTTGGGGAGTTTGCTGGATGGACCTCGGTGCCTGCAGAACACCTACTGCCCAGAAGTGGGTCCTCCCTGTGTTGGCAGCATAGGACTGTTGAGAGGGGAGGGGTCGTAACATTTGCCAGAGCTAGGGCTAGAACTCTAAATTGAAACCAGTGTTCACTGAAAGTTTTGAAAGTGTTTTCCTATAAATTCCAATGCAGCCATTGATGTTTAGCTGGGCCCTGGAGCCTATTTGGGAGGCCTACGCAGGAAAAGCTTGAGTTCTAGGCTATCCTGGGCTATACAGTAAGACACAAGGCAAAGGACTACTAAGCCGTCATAGCTCCACTGAGTGCACCTGCCTGCTGCCTCCAGTGTAGCAGCTTAATGATGACCTCTGTCCTCAAGTCTTTAAAGGGGACGTGTCCGTGGTTAACGCCAGTACCTACTCTTCCAGAGAACCAAGATTTGATCCTCAGCACTCACGTGGTGGCTCACAAAAATCAGATGCCCATCTCTAGCCCCTTCAGGCACTGCTTGTACTTGGTGCATAAATGGATGTGCAGGCAAAACACCCATAACACAGAAATAAAAAATAAAGCGGTTAGCTGCTGTGTATACCAGTGGAGGTTCTTTCAGTTCAATGCTGTGGAAACCAAGCTGGTTACTGAAAACATCCGTCACTGCATGATGTCAGCTGCTGAGCTTGAGTAGCCAGAGAAGATGTGGTCAGCCTGCCAACCATCAACTTGGTGGTGATGTTCGGGACCCAGTGGTTGTTCTGGGGATCCTCTGTAGCTCCTACCCCAAGAGCCACACCCTGCCAAATTGCACAGCCATGATAAAGATCTCTCTTTAGACTTTCAGGTTTTCCCAGTTTGGGTGATGTCCCCCTCCACCCCTAGGCCTGCTCCACCAGTAGCTGCTAAGGTAGCTGCCATCCTCCT
>LR753422.1:557160-601294 GCA_902729485.2 Mus minutoides
GGGGCTGGTGAGATGGCTCAGCGGGTTAGAGCACCCGACTGCTCTTCCGAAGGTGATGAGTTCAAATCCCAGCAACCACATGGTGGCTTACAACCACCCGTAACAAGATCTGACGCCCTCCTCTGGTGCGTCTGAAGTCAGCTACAGCGTACTTATGAAGAATAATAAGAAATGAATCCTTGGACCGGAGAGACCAACCTGAGCAAGCGAGGCTGTCCGGAGCGAGCCGAGCTGATCGGAGCGAGCAGGGCCTACTGGAGCGAGCGGGGCTGGCTGGAACAAGGGAAAAAAAAAAGAGTATAAGTAAACTTTCACACACTGAAGTTTACTTTATGAGAAATTATTTAATGAAACAAGCAAGTGATACAGATACTAAGAGCTACCTTAATGTATGTGGGGGAGCTCCGCCCATCACCTACCCCATTGCTTGCCACGCTCACATATTACCCAGATAAAACAATTACAAAATATAAGTGAAAGCATTACAAAATATGAGGTCCACCTGAAGCTCCTGGCGTTCACAGTATTGATGCCAACCTCATGACAGCAACATTATTGTCACCAAATATTAAATATTCCCAAAGGCAGGAGTAATTGTTATAGCCTGCTGAGCAGGTTTTTCTGAAATAGTGGATTCCACTATAATTATAAGGACACTCTGTCATAACTGATGTTAAAATGCACATGGAACAAAGAATTCCAGATAAACATCACTCTGAGTCACATCTATATATGTTAAAGACTCTCTTTGAACTGCACTTTAATAAAATTCAGTGCCTACTAAACAACTTTGTACATCATAAGTCATAATGCTATTTAATAGAATGTGAATTCATTTGTCAGAATTTTCTAAATATGTACATGGTGAATTTATAGTTTTATATTTGTTGAGAATTTCAGATTAAGCTAGCTATGATGGTGGCACCTGTAGTCTCAGAACTGAGACAGGAAGGTCATGAGCTACAGAGCAAGGCTGTAGTCAGTTTGTGTGTGGAGTCGGGGTTCCAGACACCATGTGTGTACATATGAAAGTCAGAAGGGGATGTTGGGTGTCTTCTATGGCTTTCTGCTTTTTTCCTTTAAAGCAGGGTCTCTCACTGAACCAAAGCTTGCTGTTTGACCAAGGAGCTCCTGGGATCCTCCTGTCTCCATCCCCCATCCCCCATCCCCCATCCTCCATCCACCCAGTGCTGGGGTAAAAGGCACCAAGTCTGGCTTTTATATGGGGGCTGGGGATTCAAACTCAAGTCCTTATGCTTATAGCACAAGCATTCTTATACATTCATATAGTTTAAAAGGAAGACAGAAACAAATACACGTGTAGCACTGTAATTTAAAATATTTCACATTACACATGAGCAACATTGAGATTAAAGTCTAAAACACGTTTACTATTTCCAAAGTCCTATCAAGATTTCTTTATAAAGATATATCTTGCATATTGTCAGAGACAATTTATGTGAGTATTTCAAAGCCTACTCCTTTCAGATAGGATGTGAACATACAAGCATATTTCAAATAAAGGTACTTGTCAAATCGAGAATATGAACATTTTTTCAGACAAACAATTTAGTGAAGAAAAAAAGATCTTAAAATATACACAATATAAATCCTCCACGTTTTCAAATTGAAATAAGTTCTAGTTTCTAAAGATGAAATGTGCTTTATTTAGAGTTGTTTACAAATTGACATATTGAAAATGTGTTAGAAAAGTTAATACTATCTCTGAAAACTTGGACAGTGGGTTATAATGTGAACCTGAACTTGGCAAAATGATTATTTCTTCAATTTAATGCTGTTTCTGTAGAATGTAAAATATAGTGGCCAGTTAGACACCTTAGTGGGCAAAGTCACATGTCACCAAACTTGAAATCTGAGTTCAATCCCAGGGCCCCAAGCAGTGGAGGCAAAGAACCAACGTTTGTCCTTTAACCTCTACACTTGTGCCATAGCACACACATGCTCACAAACAGATAACACTCAAATAAATATAATCAAAATTTTAAGAAAAGGTAAAATCCGTTTTGCACCCTGGACAGAGGCCTCATCTGATGAGCAAAGGGTATAATTGACTGCTTAGATATGAACCAGACATTCTCTCCTATTGGTAAAACCAAACATCAGAGATCTATTGAAGGAGTCTGGAGAGGTGAGTCAGCTATTGAAAGCACCGGCAGCTCTCCCAGAGGACCCAGGTTTGATTCACAGCAGTCACATAGTAGTTAACAATTGTAACTCCAGCTCTAGGGTATCTGATGCCCCTCTTTTGGCCTTTGTGGGCACTTCACATGTGTGTCCCACAGACATACATGCAGCAGATCACCCATACACATACACGTTTTTTAAATGATTATGGAACTAATTGGGGAAGAAATGGAGCAAACTGAACCATCACTACCTGTTAGCGATGAAGTGGAACACGACTCTCTCCCATATTTGAATAGCTCAAGACAGCATCACTGTCCCCTCAATAAAAGCAGAGTATCTATGCTAACAGAAAAGATTGTGGGGATGTACAGTCTGTAACCCCCCATGCACCCACATTTCCATTTCTACTGCACAGTGTAGGAGCTACAGCCAGAAAGCATAGTAATTAAACTTCCAGTCAGAATTCTGTTTCTAAACTCAATGTCCAGAACAATATTCTCAACACTAGTTCAATAATTCTAGCAGCTTTAGCACAAGCTAAATAATGAGAACAAGACCAGCCATGTACGTTTTGTTTTCTGTCTTGCCAATGCAAGTTCAAATAGCCAACAGAACGCACAAGTGCAGGGAAACAGAGGAGAGTGATTAGAGTCAAACATGACAGAACTATGCAGAAGAATATTCGTCCTAGTATTATGATTCTTCTGACTCCATCTAAAGAATTAAGCAAATTGAATACAGCCCAAACAGTTATACAGAACTGGTTTTTGTTGACATTAGGAATTTTAGGAACACTGCTTTGGTCTTTAAGAACATCCACAGGTGACAAAACCAAGATGAAACCACATTATCATATTTGGACAAGTTGTTGAGTTGGGGAATATTTTTAAATGTAATGAGCATTGCTTCTTATTCACTGATCTATTTATTAAAACATGTTAAGTTGGGTTTCTACAGATATCAGGCCCTGTGCTAACCACCGAGAATATCGGAGACTAGCAAGACAGCATCCCTGCACAATCAAGAAGAAGGGATGTCTGTGTGAGCAAAAGATCATGGGCACGTAACTGCAAAGCAGTCTTCCAAACCTTGCTAATGTTGTGACTCTCTAACACAGATCCTCAGCTTGTAGTGACCCCCAACCATAAACTTATTTTCATTGCTACTTTATAACTTTAATTTTGCTACTGTTGCGAATCATAATGTAAATACCTGTGTTTTCTGATGGTCTTAGGTGACCCCCGTGAAAGGGTCATTAGACCCCTCCCAAAGGAGTCACAACCTACAAGTTGAGAACTGCAGCTATAGAGACTCTAAAGTACCCTGTGTGTCATGCACATCGCATAGCTTTCCAGTCCTACTCTAATACATGTTGTAGGAGCTTCGGCAGTTAGAAACCATGATAGTTTTCTCTGAATTTCATTTCTAAATAAACAATTTAAAGTACATCTTATGAATATATCAGTTAAATATTTTTCAAAGTAAACTGATATTTTTTAAGGTTTTAACATAATGGTAGATTATATAGGTATAACATAAAGATCAAATTAAAAGATGCATTAATCACTTAAAAGAGGAACTTGTTTTCTCTCCATTGTCTTAATATGTCAGTAACAAAATATGTATTTAAACCAGACTTCTTATAGCCTCAGTCTGAAAATGGTAATTTTGACTACATTCTTATTATAGTTCAGCAATTTTCAGCCCTGACAAGAAAGAAGAAATAAAGATGAAGATTCTGTTTACCTTTGCTCAGAAATCAAAAGTCACACACACACACACACCACCTTAAACACGTTTCTTTCCAGTGTCTCTCATCAGCCACAAGAGAAGCTAGTGGCTTGTGGAATGACTGAGTAGCACCAACATGCCTTGAAAAAGACAACTCAAGCATGTGGCTCAAGGGAATCAGCTTTCTCTATCCCTGGTCACAAATCAGGGATGTTGCTGTGACAGATCTGTGGTCAAGTGCTGGCTTTCCATGCGTGAGACCCTAGGTTCAATTCCTGGTACTAAAATCATGGTCATATTCACAGTATAAGAAAGAAAATGACTAAAAGACAGAAGAAAGACAAACATTTGTTCAAATTGACACTTCTCAGAATTTTTAGCCTGGTGTGGTAGCAGACGCCTTTACCAGCACTGGGGAGACAGAGGCAGGTAGATGTCTGTGATCGAGGCCAACCTGGATTTGATCTGTGGAAACAAGAATCTTTCACACATGATGATGTTAATGTTGTATCATCAGTGGAGTTGTTGGACGTTTGACTTTGGTGCTACTGAGACAGCTTTGTCAGTGCTGGCATCTATGACCTGATCCTTCACAGTGGTCCCCCATTGCCTTTAAATTAATGCTTTCATAGCTGTGATTATTTTTATGCTATGCTTTGATAGAACGGTGATATCATATATGTAGGGTTTTTTTCATATTCCCTAATTAAATATTTATGCTCTAAAATTTACCCATAAATATCTGTTGTGTGCTGCATAATAATGTTTCAATATCAGACCATATTCGTGGTAGTATGCCCTAAGATTGTACTGCAGCAAGACCAGAAATGCACAGTTGAAGAGGCAAGGGGAAAGGATACTAGAAAAGAAAAAGGAACACCCAAGAAACCCAGCCAGATCTGGTGGCACAGATTTGTAAACCCAGCTACTTGGGAGGCTGAAACAGGCAGACCACAAGTTCAAGGCCTACCTGAACTACAAAGTGATTTCTTTCTTTCTTTTTTTTTTAAATTTGTTGTTGTTATTTGTTTTTGTTTATTTTTAAGATTTATTTATTTTATGTATATGAGTATACTATAGCTGTCTTCAGACACACCAGAAAAGGGCATCGAATCCCATAACAAATGGTTGTGAGCCACCATATGGTTTCGGGGAACTGAACTCAGGACCTCTAGAAGAACTGTCAGTGCTCTTAACCACTGAGCCATCTCTCCAGCCCCTACCAAGTTATTTCAAGGCCAACATGGACAACTTAATAAGACTCTGCACCCTCCTCCTAAAAACAAAAAGCAAAAGGCTGGAGGTGTAGCTCAACCATAGGGTGCTGGCCTGCCTAGCATGTGTAAGGCCCTAAGTTCAACCCTTACTACTGAAAAAAAAGGGGGGGGGGAAGAAGGAAGAAAGAAAAGTAAAGGAAAGAAGGAAATTCAGAGAGAAAGGTATAGCAGGAATTTTAAAGACCTCAACACAGTCCTTAGAAAAAGATTAAAAACATGGACTACAGACACAAAAGACAATCCTTAATAGAGAGGAATGTTCATAATGTGTTCTCTTCTGACAAACAAGGCCACTGCTGTGGGCATTCTGAAGAATATCACTTCCTCAAAGAAAGCCCAAGCAGGTCTTGGAGATGTTCAGAAGGTGTTATCTCAGGACAGGGCACAGCTTCATGTGAACTACTGCTTCTCAAAGCCCTTTGTGGTATAAGACAAGGTTGGAAAGCTGTTGCCCACAATGATCTGATCCTGCACATGAGCCCTGTGCAGGTAAGCTTAGGCTTATGTGTGTGTTTGTATAAGTGTGAAAAAACATATTAGAAAAAAAGCTTATAGGATATTTTTATATAAATAAAATATGTTTGTGTATAAAGCTGTGTTATTATAGAAAAACCAAGCTTTATAAAGTAAAAAAGTAAACCAAGGCTACTTTACTATTAAAGACAGAAGGTGCTTTTTATGAATTTCATGTAGGATGAGTGTGCAATGCTTATAAAATCCACAGTTGTCCTGTCCGGGCCTTCTCCATTCACTGACCGCAGACTGACTCACCTAGAGCGGCTTCCAGGCTTGCAAGCTCCCTTTGAAGTACATGTCCTTCATAGGTGAACTATTTTCTGTCTTGTATACTGTATTGAGGGTGTGTGTGTGTGTGTGTGTGTGTGTATGTGTGTGTGTATACACACACGCATGTAGAGGCCAAAGGTTGATGTTGGGTTTCTTCTTTGATTACTCTTTCCCTTTTTTGAGACAAGGATTTACTAAATCTGCAAGTCACCGATTGGTGTGTGCAAGTACATAGCCTATTAACAACGGGCTATCTCATGCAGTCTGGGTATATAGACCATCTCATCAGGGTGAGTGTAGGTGTCCTCTGTGATATTTGCAGAAGATGCGCTCCAGAGTGCATTCCCCCAGTGGTCAGCAGTATCAAACTATGTCCATGGCATAGCACAAGAGAAAGAATACAACCCTGCCTCTCTGTTTACTCAGCACATAAAGGACAACCTCCAGAAAGGCACCCCTGGACAAAAAGCCTCACCTGCCTCGAGTGTGGAAAACATGCTAACTGGTTTTCAAGTGCCCATCCAGCTCTGAAGCCCTGTGCTCATCATGACTGCAGACTGTCTTAGGCATGGGCAAGGTTCCATAAACAAGACATGTGCTTTTCTGCTGTGGACACGGTTCTGCCCACTCCCCTGTTTAATAGTTTCAAGGGTAAGAACTTAGGGCGATTATGTTTGTTTGTTCCATGAAAACAGCTTGGAACTATGGCTGCAGAGGCCACAGGGACAGCCCAGTGGCTCTAAACAGGACTTTAGAATCGGTTCTAAAGTTGACCCAGCTAGCTGGCCAGGAGATGCAGCTCCAAGGGTTAACCAGGCCTGCAGCTTTGTTTTGTGGAATGCTATCTGGTATGCAAGTCAATTAGGCCTTTAGATGTTTCTTTTCTTTCTTTTTTCTTAAGAAAAGGAACCCAAATGAAATTGCTTGGACAGAAGTTTACTAGCTAATTCTGACATTTTTGCTAGTGACTGTCACATCACTTAAAAGTCTATTGATAATTTGATCTGTATTGATTTTACAGGTCATGTGTATTTGGTTACACATATTCATGTATGCGTGTGTGTGTGTGTGTGTGTGTGTGTGTGTGTGTGTGTGTGTGTGTGTAGGTTGCCCCTCAGGCAACATTCACCCTTTCTTAGTGACTTGGTCTTTCTCTCAATGACCTGAAACTCATAGACTGAATGATAAGGAAAGCCTCAGGGAATTTGCCTGTTCCTGCCACCTCGGTACAGGAATTTTAAGTATAGGCTACTGTGCCTAGCTTTTTTAAAACATGGCTTCTGGGGATCAAACTCAGCGGAGCCTATCGGAGCAAGCGGGGCTGGCTGGAACAAGCGGGGGCCGCACGGGGGCGGCTGGGAGCAAGTGGGGCTGGCCGGAGCGAGCGGGGTCGAGCAGATCGAGCGGGGTTGACCGGAACAAGGAAAAAAAAAAAAAAAGAAAAAACAAACAAACAAACAAACACCCAACAACAACAACAAAAAAAACCAGTTTACTGATCAAGGCACCTCCCCAGCCCCTGGCCTATATTTCTTAGAATATAAACCAAGCATTTTATTTATCTCCTATGTATATGATTTAGAATATGAAGTAAATATCAGGTCGTCTGCAGTAACTTAATATGTACACAGGCCGGGGAATGTAAATCCTGACTCAGTATTAAAAGGAAATACAAAAAAAGAAAAGGAGCCCAAGGAGGTGTGGAGAGAGCCAGGAGAGAACAGCTTGACTCCTCCCAGTAAAGGAATGAATGTCCAAGTTTAAAAACTTGGGCACACAGGGGGCTGGCGAGATGGCTCAGCGGGTAAGAGCCATCTTTGGACCGCTCTTCCAAAGATTCTGAGTTCAAATCCCAGCAACCACATGGTGGCTCACAACCATCTGTAATGAGATCTGACACTCTCTTCTGGTGTGTCTGAAGACAGCTACAGTGTACTTAGATATAATAATAAATAAATCTGGCCAGAGAGAGTGGGGCCGGAGAGAGCAGAGGTCCTGAGTTCAATTCCCAGCAACCACATGATGGCTCAAAACCATCTGTACAGTTACAGTGTACTCATATACATATTCTGGAGCCCTTGTTTAAAAATAGAAAAGAAAAGCCAAGCACCAAACAGTGCACACCTCTGTCCCTAAGACTTCTTTGAATTAACCAGCAACTTTGAGTCAGATGGCCCTCCAGTTCCAGGTCAGCTACAAAGGGATGCTTAATTCATCCAGCAGTGTGGATGTCCTGAAAGAGCTTGAATTAAAACAGTCTTTAGTTGAGAACTCCCAGTCTCTCTATCGTCCACAAGGCGGATTATATTTCATCTTCTATTCTGATTATCTCAAGCCAAACAAACAATAAAAATAGAGCAGTGAGACCATCGGGGAGAATCAGAATCCATCTGTGAATTCTCTTGGACAAAACATGTTTTGAGGAAAATTTTTTTTGCTTTATTATATAAAGTATTCTTTTGAAATGTTTACAATGAGCATAAATAAAAGGAAGAAGAGCAGCCCTGAGTTCGTCTATTCAGGCCAGCAGAATATGCCTTTGGAAGCACGGAAACAGTTTCTCCTGCCTGAAGCAAACAGCTCTCCTGAACAATGCTTTTGGTGGGGAAGGTTGGAGGTGAGGGACAGAAGGACTACGCGGGCTTTGAACAGCTCTCCGAGTGTGCCATCTGAACGGCCAGGCCCCTGCTTCCTGAAGTAGGCGTCCCCGTGGAAAAGCTGTTTGACAGCGGTGACATGAAATGCAGGATGAACCTGGAAGCTGGTGTGAGAGCTTTAGGGTGAGGATGGAGAAGTGTGAACTGGGTTTTTGTGTCAAACTCAAAGTTTAGAATGATAACTCTAAAATGTGGCTTCCTTTTTTTTTTTTTTTTTTTTTTAGAGGAGAAAGGGAAATGGTTATAAATACATATTTTATCCCCTATCCACAGGGATAGTGGTGCAGACGATCATAAACCTTTTAGCCCGACAGCAGAAGTGAAATGACACGGTCTGAGGGAGGGGGGAAAAAGGACAGATAGCCAGGTAGAACTGCGGGCCTGAGAAAGTCTACCGCAAATGCACACAACATGCAAAAGAGCTAAGGGCGTCTTCAGGTTGGGGCCAAAGTAGAAAGCACAGCTGCTCACAAACTTTCCTTCCGGTACAGATCTTCTCTGGCTCAGTTATCTGAGAACAACTCATCACGTGGGTGGACAGAAGGAGAGAGTACTGGACAATGGGCTCTTAGAAGTATTATTCAGAAGACACAAAAGTTCCACCCACACCTGCCACTTGTGTGGCCTCTGGACTAAAAAAAAAAAAAAAAAAAAAAAAAAAAAAAAAAAAAAAAAAAAAAAAAAAAAAAAAAAAAANGACAGCGGTGACATGAAATGCAGGATGAACCTGGAAGCTGGTGTGAGAGCTTTAGGGTGAGGATGGAGAAGTGTGAACTGGGTTTTTGTGTCAAACTCAAAGTTTAGAATGATAACTCTAAAATGTGGCTTCCTTTTTTTTTTTTTTTTTTTTTTTTAGAGGAGAAAGGGAAATGGTTATAAATACATATTTTATCCCCTATCCACAGGGATAGTGGTGCAGACGATCATAAACCTTTTAGCCCGACAGCAGAAGTGAAATGACACGGTCTGAGGGAGGGGGGAAAAAGGACAGATAGCCAGGTAGAACTGCGGGCCTGAGAAAGTGTACCGCAAATGCACACAACATGCAAAAGAGCTAAGGGCGTCTTCAGGTTGGGGCCAAAGTAGAAAGCACAGCTGCTCACAAACTTTCCTTCCGGTACAGATCTTCTCTGGCTCAGTTATCTGAGAACAACTCATCACGTGGGTGGACAGAAGGAGAGAGTACTGGACAATGGGTTCTTAGAAGTATTATTCAGAAGACACAAAAGTTCCACCCACACCTGCCACTTGTGTGGCCTCTGGACTAAAAAAACAAAAAAAAAAAAACAAAACAGGGTGCACGATGAAACTTTCCTTCCACAACAGAGATGTCTTGGGGACACAAGCTGATTCCAAGCCTTCTAGAGATTTGACGATACAGAGGAAAAATCTGGGGACCTTGAAGAAGTAGTTGAACTTTTGGCATGAGTTCTGACAGTTCATCCCGGGAGTCTTTAGTCAGCGGCTGGAAGGAGGATAACCAGCCTTGTAGATGGAAGAGATCCCACTGCTCCAGAGCGTGCTGTGTAGATAGGAGAGGGCCCTTTGAGAACGTGGAGAGGCTGTGCTGTGTTCTTACCGCATGGGACACTAGCTCCTCCATCCGGGAGGTGCATCAGGGGACAGGTATTTTAGTCACTCACATTCCTTCTCCAGGTTTGGAATTTTCTACTGGGACATTAAAAAATATATGGGAATTGATCCTTTAAATATCTCTTGTAAGTTTCTTTCAATTTTTTCCCCACTCTTTTAAAGAGTCCACCTTTCCCACTTAGTCTATCTGGTGAGAGCTTTTTGATCAAGTAGTTCATACTTCTACCATAACTCTTCTCTATAGTTTACTAAGAATTATCTACTTTTTTGTTATTAAAATTAGACAACATTTCAAAGGAATAGTTACTAGCAGCACAATAATGTTTTGTGCCTTGAGGCTCTGTCTTATGTGACTTTCAGCAAGCCCCTCTCTCCCTCTGCTTCTTTCTTGCTCTCTTTCTCCTGAATAGGCACATGGGCTCACTGAGACTGAGGCTGTGAGAATGCAGTCTGGGTATATGACCTCAAAGTAGGCCACAGATACAATGTCCAGAGGACCAAGATAACAGCTGCCTGCAACCCTCCCTCCTTCCCCTGGAAGACACGGCCAGATTACAGGGAGCACAGACAGTACCTGTGAATAGAAAGTGAACAGAAGAGAAGCAACCAGAGGGTTAAACACACCCTCACTCAGTATTTTCATGTCCTCTTCCATAACCCATCATAGGCACCAGAGACTTAAACAGAAAGGACTTTGGTCTGGCAGGCAGCAAAAAATTAAGATAGTTCTTTGGGGCAAGAGGTAGAACCAGCATTACAGGATTCTGACGGTGAACGAGAAAGATAACCATTTCACAGTGTGCAGTGTGATGAGAGGTACAGATCAGTGTAGGTCAGCTGTAGAACATATGCCTAGAGTCTTGGGTACCATCCCCAGTGCCAAATCCCCAAGGAAAACAGCAACATGAAAATCTCCATTATCCACCTTCCCTGCTTCAAGAAATTTTAATAACACCTCCCAATTCTACAACCAACCATTAAAAAAAAAACTTACAAAGATTATTTTTTTATTTTTATCTACATGTACTTGTCTATGTGAGGATACAAACATGTGTGTACAGATGCCCACAGAGGCCAGAAGAACATGTTGGATCCCCTGAAACTAGAATTTCAGGCAACTGTGAGCCACCTGCTCTTGTGGGACAAAACACAGGTTCTCTCCAAAAGCAAGCAACAAGTGCTGTTAACTGCAAAGCCATCACTCCACCCCCTGGTTTCTCTTAGTGTGTGTGGATGTGTGTGTGTGGATGTGTGTGTGTGGATGTATGTGTGTGGGTACACACACCAAAGAAAAGTTTTCTAAATATGTGTCTGTCTGAATGCACATGTGTATTTATATGTATTCAAGGACAGCTTTTGAAAATCTTTGTTCTCTGTCTGCTTCCAAAGATCAAACTCAGGTCACCAGGCTGTGCTCAAGCACCTTTACCTAGACACATCTCATCAGCCCTCCTGCCATGTTAGTTACCTATTGTTTATCATCACTACCCCATAGAGGTGTCTCTTCTTTTACATTTACTAACCTAGCCCAGCTCTCACCTTGAACATAAAAGGGCAAAGTGTCCATTTACAGGGATGGCGAGGACTTTAGAAGCCACTAGCTCTCCCTTTGAAGAACAATTTATCACCAAACTGTCTTTGGCATTCAGAGAGATAATGCCATGCCAAGTGTGATTTACAGATCCTGATGTTGTTTGAAGATCATTCACTGTACCAGACTTTCCTGGAAGCCATTTGCAGCCTGGCTCAGAATTGCATTTCTTATACAGATGTGCTAGATTAAACAAGGGGTGGGTATTTGATAATCAGCTCCTTTCCTAAAACATCTTCTAAGCCATTCTTGCTTCCAGTGTTCAATCTGGCAACAATGTGAACACTGAAGAAAGACTCAGAATAACACTAAAACTCTCAAGTGTATGCTTATTGGGTATTTGTTGTGAGAGACACTTGAGACTCATCAGAGACCAAAAAAGTCCATGTTCTTACAAAGCTTCAACTCAAGGATAAACTGAAGCCAGGCATTTGGAAAGATAGAGCTTAGGCAGTAAATACAAGCAAGAAAAAAATGTCAGGGATTCTATGTTCACCTATGTGTTCATAACTGAAGAAAGAGGGGAAGGATAGATAGATAGATAGATAGATAGATAGATAGATAGATAGATAGCAACATGAAGTGTTTGTGGATTTATGTAGTACAAACAGTAATCCACCACAGCTAATTTCAGTTAATAGCAAGATATCACTGATGGTAGGGGCTGGAATAGATGCATAAACATAGCCCTCCAAAGTGTGTGTGAGCCACCTTCCATGCCCCACTGCCCAAGAATCTGCCCTGCTATAGTTTAGATGGTCTGACTGCTCAATGGAGAGAACCAGACTTAACATGAAATTGGTGGAAAGGAAAGGAAAGGAAAGGAAAGGGAAAGGGAAAGGGAAAGGAAGAAAGAAAGAAAGAAAGAAAGAAAGAAAGAAAGAAAGAAAGAAAGAAAGAAAGAAAAGAAAAGAAAGAAAAAAAAGAAAAAAGAAACAGCAAAATGCTAAGAACTAAATTATACAAAAGTTTTATACACATCAAATAATGTGTAAAGCTGGAGAAATCTTTTACCTTTGTTCTTCAACATTTGGTATAATGGAGGAAAATAAACCAGAATAAGATGCCCTCCACTGAGAGGAGACTGTAAAGGACTTTTAAATTTATAGTTCAACTGTGAAAACTTTCCCCAAATATTCCACTTTCACTCTGATTTTCTACATTTAATTTTGATTGGCACTGGGGAACCCAGGTCCTTGGGCATGTAGGCAAGCATTCTAACTGAGCTCCAGACTGCAGCTTATCCTTATCTGCATTGGGCAGCTAAGAATCAAAACACATAGAAATACATTTCTGGGCTGAAGGGATGTCTCAGCAATTAAGAGCACTGACTGCTCTTCCAAAGGTCCTGAGTTCAAATCCCAGCAACCACATGGTGGCTCACAACCATCCATAATAAGATCTGATGTCCTTCTTCTGGTGTGTCAGAAGACAGCTACAGTGTACTTACATATAATAAAAATAAATAAATCTTTTTAAAAAAGAAAGAAATACATTTTCATCCATCAGTAATAATGTCATTTATCTAAGATTGGTTCAGAATTAGACCCTCAAAAATCTGATCTGATTCATAAAAGGCCATGGTTGTGGGAGGGGGGACCCCTCTTTGTATTAAGGTAGGGCAGAGCCTCGGAGCATCTAGGAGCCATTAGAATCTAGTGAGTGTGTTGATGGCCTCTCCAGGTTGGGGCTTCGATTGTTAACCTTTGAGAAGACCATCACCTAACGAGGTGGGCTGATCTTGGGCCAAGGCCAGAAGGGTGTTTTGTTTTGCTGCTGTTCTCCAGCTGATAGTAACTGTTTGTTCTATCCGTGTGTCAGAACTGCTATCATAAAGTCCCATCTCTGTCTCGTAGATTTTCAAGTGTGGAAAGTAGAATTCATTATGCCCAGCATCGATATTAAAGAAATAGACATGGGTCTGGAGACACAGCTCAGGCGATCCAGCGTTTGCCACCTAAGTTTAAAAATCTGAGTGTGATCTAACCGACCCATGTGGAAAAGCTGGGTGCTGATATGAACCTAAAATCCCTGCAATAGGGAGGCAGAGACAGCCAGATCCCTGGGGCTTCCTGGCCAGCCCAACCTCGTTAGTGAGCCTCAGGCTAGTGAGAGACCCTGACTCAAACACAAGAGGTATAGTGAGTAAAGATACCTGGAATCGGCCTCTAACCTCCACACACATGCACATACATGCATGACTCCCACATATGTGAACATACAAATATGCAGACACTATAAAATGTGAAAATACTGAGACATGGGAAGGACCACACAGTGGTATCCAATGTGTTCTTTTATGTTTATATTTATTTATTTTGATGCTTTTAGTGAGAATGGCCCCCATAGACTCATATATGAATGCTTAGTCATCAGGGACTAGCACTACTTGAGAAGGATTAGGGAGTGTGGCTTTGTTGGAGGAAATGCATCACTTTGAGGTTTTGGAAGCCCAAGCAGACCCAGTGTCCCTCTCTTCTTGCTGCCTGTGGATCCAGACGTAGAACTCTCAGCAACTTCTCTAGCATCATGTCTACCTCCATGCTGTCATGCTCCCTGCCAGGATGACAATGGACTAAACCTCTGGGACTCTAAACAAGTCCCAATCAAATGCTTTCTTTTTATAGGAGTTGCCTTGGTCATGGTATCTCTTCCCAGCACTAGATTATTGACGAGGACAATGTATATGAGTGCTTTACCTCCATGTACAGATACACACACATGTGCCTGGTGTCTGTGGAGGTTAGAAGAAGGTCAAATCCTCTAGAACTGGAGTTACAGTTGGTTGCAAGCTACCATATGGGTGTTGAAATCCAAACCTAGGTCTTCTACAAGAGCAAGTTGTCTAAACCACTGAGCTATCCCTCTAGCCCCTCTGACACATTCCTGGAGGTATAATTAATGCAACTAGATAATCTTTCTGATCATATGCTTTTGTTATACACAGTTTTTTCTTTGGGCCAGAAATAAGTAATGGAAGTTAAGTCCAGCCTTCCTCCAAACTTTTGTGTGGCACCTGGCATCTGTATTCTGAAGGTGCCTCGGCTCTGGCAGCACAATATGGACAGTATTACATTGCTTGGTGTAGTGCAGTGGGCTTCCTATGCAAAGTTTAGTTTCTAGCTCATGCAGCATTTAGAGGTATAATCCTGCCTTTGAGCTCTTCTTCCACAAATCACATGAGATCTCTAGAGATTATTAAATGACTTCAGAAAGGACATCTTGGGTCTTATAATATGGGGACAGTACTGCACATGTCCCTTTGACTGATATGATCTGAAGCGCAAAAATCATTTCTTAGTCAGCAGTAAGATTCTGCAAACAAGCATGGTAACCACAAGCCTGAAGCATGACAGTATTAAGAATGAGGCCAACCAATGGTTTAAATAATTGCACTTCTGGCTTTAAGTTGATAGTATTTAGAGATGCATGCTATGCTACCTCTTGGAATGCTTTGAGAGATGGAACTATCAAACCAAGAGAAATAATTTAAAGCCTTCTATAGGGAGCTGGCATTTGGATTGACCCCGAGTGCCAGAAAGCAATAAAGCAGACAGACCTACAAATCGAAATGTAATTTGTTGAATTACACACCCCTGTCCTTGCCAATTCCTGCGCTTGCCAAGTTTCATTGATTGCTTGGGACACTTACTTCGAACTCTAGCTTTTGAGGATTTCCTGTCCATAATACTACAACTTACCAAGAGATTCTTTATTCTGATTCAGGTGCGGTCGGTCCAGTTATAAGTTCAAGATTTAAAAGAGAGGAGGGTGGCTCAGTGATGAAAGTGCTTGCCATACACGTGTGAAGACCTGAGTTCAGATTCCCGGAATCCCTATGTAAAGGCGTCTAGTGTGCATCTAAAATCCAAATATTACTCTAGAGGGATGAGAGACAGAGCCAGGAGAATCTTTAGACATTTTCAGACCAGCTAATTTGACATATGAAATGAAAAACAACAAGAAATCCTGTCTCAAGCAAGGTAGGACCAGCACTCCAGGTTACCCTCTGAACTCTGTGTGAGCACCTGCACTCACACATGAACACACACACACACACACACACACACACACACACACAGATAAAAGAGTCAAGTGCACACAGACATACATAGACCACATACACACACAAAGGACTCAGGAAAGGTAAGTCACTTTTCAAAACAATATAGGTCTATAAGATACCTGGAAAACCTGGAGTAGTCTCACCTGTCATATAAAGTGGGTGTTATAATTTGAATAAAAATTGCCCCCATAGGCCCATAAAGGGTGGCACTATTAGAAGGTATGGCCTTTTTGAAGTAGATGTGGCATTATTGAAGTAGGTATGACCTTACTGAAGTAGGTGTGGCCTTGTTGAAAGAAGTATGCCACTGGGGACAGGAGGGGGTGGAGGGGCTTTGAGGTTTCAGAAGCTCAAGCCAGGCCCAGTGACTTACTCTCACTTCTTACTGCCTGCCTAGCCAGAGGTAAAACTCTTGGCACCATATCTGCCTGTGTGCCACCAAACTTCCTGCCATGATGATAATGAACTAAACCTCTGAACTGTAAGCCAGCCCCAGTTAAAAGTTTTCCTTGATAAGAGTTGAGGTGGTCTTTGGTGTCTCTTCACAGCAATAAAACCCTACTTAAGACAGTGGGTTATGATTCAAAAAGACTCACAGAATGTGCTAAGGCTGCTTGCCCAGGCAGACACTATCACACACTTACTGCATGGCTCGCCACTGATACTGATATAAGGGAGGGGAAGTCTCATCAGCCTTTTAGGGCTGAAGCAACATGGTTGAAGATAAACAGGAGAGAGGCATGGCAAATATGCTATTAAAGTTCTAAGTTTCCCTGACACAAAGACCCAAAGGCCCAGGGAAAACTGCCTACCTCTGTGCTTAGGCTCTACAAAAAAAGGCCAGCTGTAAGATGCTTGGGCAAAAAGTCTGATCTAACCTAATAGAGTGGGTGGGGATCCCAGTAAGACTGTCCAGACAGACCATCCAGGTCTCTAAGCACAGCCCCGCCTGTCAGGGATGTAGCCAGACCTTTCTGGAATGAGGATATTATAATCCACTATCACACAGGGAAGATGAGAGGGCTTCTTTCTAGAAAGATCAGTCAGAGTCCTACCTTAGGCTTCAGGGCTTATCTGAGAGAAGAAGGATTCTAGTTTCTGTGACCCATTTCAAGGAAGAGGGCTTCTGATTTCCATGACCCACTTCTATGTAGAATAAGGGACAAGAGGCAGAGAGGCAATAGAGGACCGTCAACCTGAGGTTGCCTCTAATGTCTTGAGAGCCTTGCATTCAAAGTACTCAAAGTGCCCAAACCTCATCCTTCAAGGTACTTCCAAGGTCCAGTACTGACATGGCCTTGCAAATAGACACCACCAGAAAATTCAGCGCAACACCAACAACACAGGCAACGACTTTTCCAGTGGACAAGTGGCACTACATTACAATATCAAACTTTTGTGTTTCAAGGGGCACCGTCAAGAAGGAAAAAAAGGACAGTTCACAAAAAAAGGAGAAAATGATATTGAATAATATGCCCGAAAAGGGACATGTATCCAGAACACAGAAAGAACCATTACAACCTATAAAATGAAAAGTCCACGGGGCATGGTGGCACATGCCTTTAATCCCAGCACTCAGGAGGCAGAGGCAGGTGGATTTCTGAGTTCGAGGCCAGCCTGTTCTACAAAGTGAGTTCCAGGACAGCCAGAGCTACACAGAGAAACCCTGTCTCGAAAAAAACCAAAAAAATAAATAAAATAAAATAAAAATAAAGAAAAGTCCGTTTTACAATAGGCAAAGGACTTGGCAAATATCCTTTCCTCTGGCCAAAAAAAAAAAAATCGGGGGATTCACCTATGGCCAATAAGCATATGAAAAGATAATCAATCTCATTATTCATTAGGGAAGTGCAAATCAAACGCACAATGATACACCATCTCATGCTAAGATGACGTACATGAAAAGTTGAATTTTGGCAAGGATGTGGAGAAACTGGAACCATCATGGGTTGCAAGAGAAGTATACAATGATGCAGTCACTTTGGAAAGCAGTTTGGCAGTTCCTCAACAAAAGTTAAACATAGTTACCATGTAACCTGAAAGAATTTTGCTCTAAGGTATTTGCCCAGGTGAGCCAAAAAAAAGTGTATTTACATGTATTAATCATAACAGCCCCAAAGTGGAAGGACCCAAATGTTCCATCACCAATGAACAAACAGATAAAATGTAATCCATCCGTGCAAAATAATACTATTCAACCACAAAAGGGATGGGATTTGGATACATGCTATATACAACATGAGTAAACCTTAAAAACATTGTGTTGAGTGAAAGAAACCATAGCGAAAGTGTCTTATATCATTGCACCTGAATCGCCATCAGGAAGAGGCAGGCCCACAGAAGAACACAGAACGTTAGCAGTTACCTAGAGCTGTGAGGAGAGAAAGAATGGGGCACGAGAGTCCTTGCTGTAGGTGAGAAAAATATTCCAAAACTTGATGACTATACAGCTCTGTGAATATATTAAAAATAATTGATGCCAGGCAAAGTGTCATACATCAGTCATTCCAAAACCAAAGAGTTCCAGGCTAATTAAAGCCACATGGTGAGACCCTGTCTCAAACAGCAAGAAAAATCAATTATAAAAATCACTGAAGGGCTGCAGAGATGGCTCAGCCGTTAAAGGCTAGGCTCACAACCAAAAATCACTGAATCATGTACTTCAAAAGACCAAGTTTTATGGTGTGTGAATTATTTCTCAACAATGTGTTTAAAAAAAAAAAGGAGGCAGCTTTCAGAAAATAAGGGAAGGGAGAGAGAAAAACAGAGCTTACCTGTCACTATTAAACATCAGCACAATGTGGGTAGTTTATGGATCAAAACCATATAGGCTGGCAAATTTAAATTACAGAGAAAATTTAAAATAAGCTAGGCATAGTGGTGCAAGCCTATGCCTAATAGTAATAGTCATGGTAGCGTGTTTTACAGGAAGCAGGATTGTGAGTTTAAGGATCATCTGGACTATATAGTAGTCCAGGCTTACCTGCGTTGTGTACTAGAACTCTGCCTCAAAAAAGTAAAAGATAAAATATGAAAAAACGATTTGAAAAATGAAGCAAATTGCTTCTAAGAAGCAGACTTCTAGCCGGGCGTGGTGGCGCACGCCTTTAATCCCAGCACTCGGGAGGCAGAGGCAGGCGGATTTCTGAGTTCGAGGCTAGCCTGGTCTACAAAGTGAGTTCCAGGACAGCCAGGGCTATACAGAGAAACCCTGTCTCAAAAAAAAAAAAAAAAGAAGCAGACTTCTAGGAAGAGCGCAGGGTAAAAGATTGTTCCTTTGGTTATGAACTTTGGAGAGTTTTAGAAACAATCTTGTATATGCTCCTAGTATATATAATCTAGTTTAGAAACAATCTTGTATATGCTTATATATACACTTGATAAGAGTAAGAGCTTTGGGATTGTATGTAGCTCATCCAGTAGAGTGCTTGCCTAGCATGCATGAAGCCCTGGTTTTGAACCCAAGCATCACATAAACCAGGATGCCCCTCCCCCCAGGGAAGGTGGAAGCAGGAGGATCACAAGTTCAAAACCATCCATATGTTTTGGACATAGGATACAGATAAGGCTGGAATTAAACTGGAAGTTTCCTCCTGATGGTTGGTTTTCGCAGTGCTGGATAGTGCTTATGCAAGATGCTGGAAAAGAGAAGTCATCCACAGTCTTAGCTATGAACCCTGGAGGCTGTAACACCTGCCTGCCAGACAAGACCTGTGCACAGAGGCGATAATGGCATGACTGTGTTGAGGGTAACCAACTCCTTTCTGATTGGATTTAAGGGACCTATGAGGCGGGTCCTATAAAACTTGTCATTAGCCTATACGATTGGAGGCAGTCATAGGCCCTGTGCAGAATTTACTACTCATGTTCTGCTAAAAGGACATGGAATCACACTTCCTAAGTGTCTGTGCATACATTCATAGATGCATGCTGCATTCAGCTGGCACCACAGAGACTTCCTTTTAGAGATTCAGAACTAGTCAAAATACTGAGAACTGACTGTTGAATGCCCATCCCTAAGTGAGACTTTTATATGATTCATTTCAAGACCCAGGGAACGTGCCAGAAGAGAGGAGCAGAAAGATCTTAACAGGTGAAGGGATGCTTTGGAACCCTGTCTTCTGCATATGACATAGTCCTTGAATTCATGATCTCACAGAAGCTGTGGATACCTACACAAGTCCTTTAAAACGATTCTTTTTTTATTTAAAACATTAAAATAGGAGGATAGATTAGTTAGGACTGGCAAGTGGCTCAGCAGAGAGAGAGGGAGACAGGAGAGGATGAAGTTTGTAAATATGATCACAGTACACTGAATATGTTTATGAAATTGTCAAGTTGGTTGTTTTTTTGTTTTTTTGTTTTTTTCCGAGACAGGGTTTCTCTGTGTAGTCCTGGCTGTCCTAGAACTCACTCTGTAGACCAGGCTGGCCTTGAACTCAGAAATCTACCTGCCTCTGCCTCCCAAGTGCTGGGATTAAAGGCATGTGCCACCACTGCCCAGTGTCAAAAATTTTTAAATTAAAAAAAAAAAAGTCAAGGTTATTCTTAGCTACAAAGTGAATTTGTGGCCAGCCTGAGATACATGAGGCAGGCGGATCTCTGAGTTCGAAGCCAGCCTGGTCTACAGAGTGAGTTCCAGGACAGCCAAGGCTACACTGAGAAACCCTGTCTCAAAACAAAACAAAACAAAACAAAACAAAACAAAACAAAACAAAACAAAAAAGTAAATTTTGAGTTCCTGCTAGGAACTACTAACCTCGTAATAGTAATAATAAAAACATTCAACTACTGCACAGGCCTGGCTCCTAGAGTATCCTGCACTGGATTCCAGATGATGAGCGGTGTGGATTAAAGATTATGACGGCAGCAAAGTGTTTCCCCAGAACAATGCTTCGCATGTGCCCCAGGGCAATCCGGCTTTCTTTGATTTCTCCTTCTGCAGCCCCTGGGGATCTGAAGGTAAGTAAGTAGCATGGAGTCAACTTAATGTTTCATCACAAGAATGGTTAGCTAATGATTATTTGAAACCCTGGATTGTAAAAGCCAGACAGGTTTGGTCTGTAACAGCACAGGTTATCCCATGGCTATATCACATGTCTATTCAGAATTTTTTTTTAAACCTAGATTATTTTATGTGCATGAATGTTTTGCCTGCATATATATGTGTGCACCACATGTATGTCTGGTACCTACAGTGGTCAGAAGAAGGCATGAGGAACCTGGGTTATGAGTTGTAAGCCATCATGTGTGTGGTTGTGAGCCATGTGGAAATGACTGGTGAGGTAGGGAAGGGAAGAAGATGGGAGGAAAGGGGAAGAGGAGGAAGTCCCTTCAAAGGCGTGAGCGATGGACAGGGCATGCGTACAATGCCAGCACCCAAGATGGGAAGGCAGGAGGATCAGGGAGTACAGCAAATTCAAATCTATCCTGAGCTACATGAGAAGCCTGTGGCAAACAAACAGAACAAAACAATACAAAGCCATAAACAATCAGTGCAATTGTATTATTATTTAATTATCTGGTGCTGCAAACAAATTCTGTTCTACAAATTAGAACTGAGCTACTATTCTAGTCAAGAGAAGTTTTCTGAGAATTAATTTAGGTCAGTGCTAGGATCCTCACAACGCCTGACTACCACTGTCAACATGGTATGCTATTAAAGAGAAGGTGCCACCTCCTCCAGTTTCCCTACAGTGAACCCCTGGCTCTAGGAATGCGTGTGCAGCAGACTAGGAAAGTACAAAGCTCTGTTTTTTTAGGTCCAGATTTCTTCTGCACATTTGAGCTCTGATTTCTCATCTGTAAACTTAAGACACTGTAAGGGGGGGATGAGAATGTAGCTCAGGTAATAGAGTACACACACAAAGCCTGGGGTACAATCCACAACAACAGACAGGCATGCACACACACACACACACACACACACACACACACACACACACACACAGAGAGAGAGAGAGAGAGAGAGAGAGAGAGGTGCACACATTAATTTAAAATTTTAGACACTATATAATCATATAAAATTCTGCAACATACCTTGCTGTGTACTCTGTCCTAGATTAAATGATGCATTCATTATATGAAACAGTATCAATCACATGCAAACTATTTGATAGTCATCCTTCCCCATTGTGTGTGTGTGTGTATGTGTGTATGTGTGTGTGTATGTGTGTGTGTGTGTGTGTGTGTGTGTGTCGGGATTGAAACTAACACCCATGCCTGTGAGGCAAGTGCTACATGCTGCCATGAGCTACAGCCGCAGCCCTTCTGCCTTGTGAATAAGTGGGGCTCAGCTACAGGCTATCCTTACTGCACAAAAGAATATCTGAAATGCCTTCCGAGGCACACTTCTGTGTTGTTGCAAGCTCCTCCTTTCAGTTTTGAGAGATGTTGGTCATCTAGCCAGATAATTTTCCCTTTTGCAGTAATTATCTAGACAGCCTCCATTGCCCCATCCGAATCTGTACTTCAATGGGCTAGAAAAGAACAGTTATAATATTAATACTCCTTACCTTTGCATCCCACAAGAATCTTAACATTTACTCCAGAGAGATCCTTTAAAGTCACAACAGGAGGCTGCAGCTTTCTGTTTTTCAGTTGGACTATAGCAATCCCAGGTGTGTTTTTAAGCTTATATTTCACACACAGAGACACTAGTACACACACACACATCTATTATATATAAAATTCTGTTGTGTGAGCTGGGCATGCTGGCCAGTACCTGTAACCCCAACAAATGGGGAGGCTGTGGGGTGGGGTAGTGACATGGTGTGACTTGAGAGCCCCACCCCCTAACAATCACAGCTTAGCAAAGGCACAGGTAAGATGCATGCACAGTGAGAACTGATGGTGGCTCTCCTCAGTCCAAGCTCAATCCTTTCTTTCCCTTAAAAGCAGAGCTGAGGAGGATGGGGTTACTTACCTGAGTCAAACAGGTATTCGCCTCATTCATCTTGGCCATGTAAACATAGACCCAAATTACTGTAGTCCGTGAAAATCTTGCATCTCTCTCCCAAAGGGGCCACAAAGACCAGGCTGAGCTGGTACATCACCCATGCATAGGCCTATTTACAAAAGCCTCTCAACCTGGCCAATGGATCTCTCTCTCTCTCTCTCTCTCTCTCTCTCTCTCTCTCCAGAAGCCTTTGCATACACCTCGTCTCCTGCTTTAGATTTATGGGGCCATGTGGTCATGTGGTCAAATCATGGTCAGAAAGGCTGTTGAATGCAATTCAGACTTTAAGCATTCATCTTTCCAGCAAGAGATCACCAGCCTTAGCACAGAAGAATAGCAGCAACAACGAGGAATGGGGATACTGTCACTGGGCTCCCACAGATGAGGATGGCTAGCTGCTGTGGAGTCAATTTAGTATTATTTAGCTAGAATGTTTTGTTGTTGTTGTTGTTGTTGTTGTTGTTGTTATGACATCATCTCTATACTTAATCACTTCCCTACCATTTTATTTTCCTGGGTGTCAGCAGGCCATTTGACCTGGAGATTACTTTTTGTATTGGAATGTCAAAAGACAAATATTTAAGCTCTGATTACCAAATGGCCCCTGTTTTTAATGGGCAGTTTTGGATTTTTCTGTTTGAATAAAAATGACAGGCACATAAGAGCTGAGCAATTTATCACAGTAATTAGCATGAAAGAGTCAGTGAATAGTATGTGGGAGGGTCATACCCTTGGAGTTCAGTGTCAGTGAGAGTGACAAGATGACATTCCCCGTGTGTGTGTGTGTGTGTGTGTGTGTGTGTGTGTGTGTGTGTGCTCTGCATCAAAGAAGAGGACTTTGGCGTCTAGAGGAAAACTGCATTCTGTGATTTAAGATGAATTTATTGGTATTTGAGAGATGGCTCTATTGGCAAGCATGGGACCTGGGTTTGAGCCCCAATACACAGGTGTGATGCTGTACTTATAATCCAAGGTTTGGGGAGGCCAAGAAATGCAGATCTCTGGGGTGTAATGGCCAGGCAGCCTATTCTTTTTTTTTTTTTAAGATTTATTTATTATTATATCTAAGTACACTATAGCTGTCTTCAGAAGCACCAGAAAAAGGCATCAGATCTCATTATAGATGTTTGTGAGCCACCATGTAGTTGCTGGGATTTGAACTCAGGACCTTCGAAAGAACAGTCAATGCTCTTACCCATTGAGCCATCTCTCCAGCTCCAGGCAGCCTCTTCTAAATGGCGATCTCCAGGCCAATGAGAGACACTGTTCCAAAAAACAAGAACCATAGATTGACTACTTAAAACTCCCAACACTAGGTCTTGTAAGAAGCCCTCTTCTAAGTTGTTGCCAGGATTGTCCAAGAGAACTCCTTAGTTCCCAGAGGTGGAAGGCAAGTCCCTGTTGCTTATGACACCATGTATTTCAGACACAAGGCCCAGAGGCTCCTGAGCTGGAACTGACCTGAAAGCTTCCTCCCTGAGGTCCAACAGTCATAGTACCAGAAAGTGCCATGCAAGCCTCCAAGGGAGAAAAACAATCAAGCGTCTTACCGGGCTACAACACCTATGAACAAAAACAATGACAGCATGGTCCAATAACCCTAAGAATGCAGTAACAGCACACACTTCCTGGCAGTAACCGGCTGACCGCACTATAGTTAGACTTTGGGCACCCCAACAAGAGAGAGTTCAAGCCGAGTACTGGAAAGTACTTAGCTAACTGTCTGGGGCCAGTGAGGTCACAGATCTCAGAACCTACAACCAACCCCTTTACTTAGTTAACACAATCTCTAACTATATTCTTAGTATTTATCCTTATACTGACAGTTAAGTGTTGCCCTCACCCCTCATCAAGAAAACTTCTCTTTACAACAGATGGAGAACATTAAAGAAAACCAAAACCAATCAAAACGCAGGTATGGAGACCAGTTCCAATGGACAGATCGACAGCATAGGTCGCGCAGCTAAGGTTTAAGGAGCTCTGTGGAGGGGGGGTGGGGGGGGTGGAGTGGAGATTGTTAGAGCCAGAGGAACAGAAGTTTGATGTTATAAGATTGTGTCTCCTAGGAATGTCAGAAGCTACTACATACATAAAGTCTCACCAACATGGCTACCTAAAGGTGATCTGAACAAGGACAATACCAACGATGGCCATGTTAACACAGAGCGGGGGAGCAAAAGAGGCCTCAGCCCTAGACGAAGAACTAAAGCAACTGAGGAGTCCTGAGAGCAGAAGAAACAGTCTGCCCCGGAGAAGAGCACACCAGCTGGTTGTCCAGCACCAAATGGTCAGCTGGGAAAACACGAATACAAGGAACATTATAGATTGTATCTATGTACTATGTATGCATAGTAGCCTCTCCCCCAGCCTTGAGCAGGCTGATTCAGACCTGTTCTGCCACTGTGAATGAGACCACCTAGGGTGGAGTCTTCTGACCTAGATAGGTCTATTGTTCTTTCACCTGCACTGCTCTTCTCCAAGATGCCACTACCCGCTAAGAGGCTGAACCTGTCTTCCTGAGATATCCCTGAGATAAGCTGACAACCTGTCCACTGGTGACCTAGTGCTATCAACTTGGCAACAAGAAGCCTGTCATGGCTGGGGATGGCACTTCCCCCTTTATAAGCACAGACTCTTAGTAAACATTGAGCCTTGATCAGAACTCTGTCTTAGTCTCATTTCTTCTCTCGCTGTTTCCTCCCTTACAGCTCCAGCCTCCCACTCAGGAACCCAGTTCGTGTGGCCGAGGGTGGCTATAATGCTTTATGTATTTAGGAATACATAGGGTATGTGTGTGTAAAGTTAAATAGTTAAAGTCAGCCATGAATTTGAGAGAAAGCAAGAAGTACATGAGAAGGATTAGAAAGAAAGAGGGGGAGGGTTAATTATGTAATAATATTATAATAAAAAAAAATTAAAGGGCTGGTGAGATGGCTCAGCGGGTAAGAGCACCCAACTGCTCTTCCAAAGGTGATGAGTTCAAATCCCAGCAACCACATGGTGGCTTACAACCATCCGTAATGACATCTGATGCCCTCCTCTGGTGCGTCTGAAGTCAGCTATAGTGTACTTATGAATAATAATAAATGAATCCTTGGACCAGAGAGAGCGGGGACTGAGCAAAGTGGGACCGACCAGAGCAAGCGTAGCCGACCTGAGCGAGTGTGGCCGGCCGGAGCGAGCAGGGTTGACCGGAACAAGGAAAAAAAAATTAAAGAAAAAGTAATTTTCTAAGGTTGATGGCCCTTGAGAAACAGCATTCAAGGGTTGACTTCCGGCCTCCACAGGCATATACTTGCACAAGTACTTGTGAACATTGAATGTGTGTGTGTGTGTGTGTGTATGTGTGTGTGTGTAAGAGAGTGTGTGAATGAATGAATGAATGAATGAATGAGATGAACTTGTTCTCTGCTGTCCCCTTTCATCCTTCCATAATCCTAATATCCTCCCTGTTCTGAGGAGAAGGTAAAGCAAACAAACAGACCTCCACCTTTTCCTCTCAGCCTGAACATGTAAACACAGCATCAGGTAGTCCACACACCACCACTTACTTCCCAGTGAGCCATGATTTTGTCTCTTTATTTCCAAGGAAGAAAACATGCATGAGAAGTCGGAGACTCCAAAGTCACTGTTAGGAGGAAAAAAAAAAAAAACAGCAACTTTTTTTTTGAAGATCTAAATATATCAGGGGCATTCAGATCTTTTGGGTAAAATTCCCATTTTACAGAAGAAAAAAATGACATTTAATAAGTTATTTCCAGAGTTTTCCAGTGCATAACCAGCAGATCTGGTATTTAAACCCCTGTGATTTTGCAGCTCGTGTGACATTACCCTTCAGAGCTGCCTCCTACCTCCCGCCTCTACCCTCCCGATGCCTCCCCAGATGGTAGCATATTGGCACAGTTGCTTTTTATGACTCCTGAGAGGCCTTGAGAAGAAAATGGAGGTGACTTAGTATATCAGAGCCTTCAAAGACCAGAGCATGGAAACTCCACGCTTTGTGATTCTCTTAAAATTCTTAGGTGGCTAGCAATGGCCTGGCCTTCCATCCTGTTCCACTCTGAGGTGTGCAGGGAGCTTGGCTGGGCAGATTCTGTCTAAAGTTGAGGTCAGGCACTGATAGGTAGTGTTTACTTTTCTATAGCTGTAGTAAAACACCATGAAGTGACTTATGGAAGAGTTTATTTTGGCTTCCGGTTCCTGAGGAGTAAGAAGCCATTATGGAGGGAGACAGCAGCAAGCAGCAAGCATGCAGTGGGAGCGGGAAGCTGAGCGCTCACATCTTCAGACATAACCACGAAGCAGACAGAGAAAGCAAACTGGATGTGGGTTGAGGCTATGAAACCTAAAAACCTCTGTTACTCCTCCCTCCAGCAAGGCCCCACCCCCTAAACCTTCCCAAACGTGCCACCATTCTTCATTCAAAACACCACGGTGGGCATTCAGAGGAACGGTCATATTCACAGAACATCACACGTGTCCCCATCAGACTGGGTTCTCCACCTGCTTCCAGCTGAACTCAAAGATGACAGTGACAGGGAGACTTTCTATCTCTCCCCACCACAGCAACAGCCAAGTCATCCCACCAGGCCTGTAAAAATGCCTGCAGAAGCAAACCTTTCTCTCTAGAATTTTCCCCACCTGTCAGCCCACCATCTCTCATGAGGATTCAGGAAGGGCTTGATTTCATTCCCTTGGGTGAAAGGGTAGTTTCCCTTGGAACTTGCTGGGTACCAGACATATCATATGGTGGTGTGCCTGTTTCTCCTTCAGGGCATGAACAAGCAAAAGATGTGCTTTCCTGAGCCCGCGGATCTTAACAGTTTTATTCATACAAGCAGAAAAAAGTAACTATGAAAGGTGAGGGTCAATGACAAATGCCAAAGAAAGTGCCGGAGTGGGAGTTGCTAGAGATAATCCAACAGGAAGCAGTCTCCACGGCAGCAGACAGCTAGGAAATCAAGAGTTCTGAAAGATGGCAGACTTTTTAGGCAGCATCTACAGTAAAGACTATATTAAAAGGAGCCGGGATGTGGTTGGAGGGCAGGGTAAGCTTTAAAATACCAATAAACTGATTGTTGGAGGGTTTTTTTTTTTTTTTGTCTAGGGTCCACCCCACAATTACCTAGCAACAGCCAGGTGTGCCTGAGTCACTATAAAAGGGGCTGTTTGCCCCTCCTCTCTCTCTCTCTCTCTCTCTCTCTCTCTCTCTCTCTCTCTCTCTCTCTTCTTTTTTTTTTTTTTTTTTTTTTTTTTTTTTTTTTTTTTTTTTTTTTTTTTTTTTTTTTTTGGTTTTTCAAGACAGGGTTTCTCTGTGTAGCCCTGGCTGTCCTGGAACTCACTTTGTAGACCAGGCTGGCCTCGAACTCAGAAATCCACCTGCCTCTGCTGGGATTAAAGGCGTGCACCACCACACCGGGCCCCCTCCTCTCTCTCTTGCTCCTGCTCTGTCCTCTTTCTCCTGCTCCCCCTCTCTATCCATTCCCCTCCCTCCCCCCCCTCCATGTGCTCATGGCCAGCCTCTACTCATCTACATACTCTCTCTCTCTCTCTCTCTCTCTCTCTCTCCTATCCTCTCAATCCCCCTCCCCATGCCCTGAATAAACTCTAGTCTATACTATACCGCGTGTCGCTGGTCCCTCAGGGGGAAGGGATGCCTCAGCATGGGTCCACAGAGGCACCCCCTTCACCCATACCTGACTACACATCTGCCAAACACAATTCTCTCTCCCCTTATCTTCTTATAAAACGCAACATTGATTACAGCGCAACATGAAGTAATGGTCACCTGGGCCCAGTGGTACAGGCCTGTGATCCTAGTTACTAAGAAGTCTGAGGAAAGAGGATCCAAGTCTAGAGCTAGCCTGGGCTACAGAGCCAGTTACTGAGGTTATCTCAAAGTAAAAAGCAGAAGCAGCACTGAGTCTGTAGCTCAGCAGCGAGGCTGACCTGGCTCTCACTGAGGCCCTGACTGCAAGATCTATGAGATGACTTCGAGTTCAGTGACCGTTAAGGTCGTCACAGTTCAGCCGTCTTTGGCTCTTCCCTTTACTTGTCCCAAGAGGTCCCTGCGTATGGCCCTGAGTGGAACACCTGCCTCCAGTGTGCAAGGCCCTGGATTTGAACCCTCCCACTGGAAAAGCGACAAAAATAAAAAACAGACCCAGGAGATACAAACTATCCCCAAGGGTTTGTTGAGTATGGAGAAAAGAGCTTCCTGGCTCTGCTCTGCCCAGGAGTGCGCCTTCAGAGAGAATATTTTCCTGGGGGGGACCTTTGTCTTCATCCTTGCCACACCAAACACCTTCCTCCCTTCCCCCTCCTCTTCACAGCAGGACCAACTCCAGCAGTAATGCTAGCTCAAACCAGGGTGCGAACCACGCATGGCATGATGGCTGGTCACAACAATCAGAGTAAATTCTCCTTAATTGTACTTCTTGATTTTATTTTTATTTTGAATTAGTTGAGAGGGTGAACTTCCCTTAGCAGGCTAATATTAGAATCAGCAGCTGTAAAAGCAAGAACTGTTTAAAAACTTGTGGGTGGGTCAGAAAAAAAAAAACATTATTTCATTTGTTAAGAAGAAACAAAATTAAAAAGAACATTGAGATGGGGAAGGGAGCAGCTCTGGATATACAAATGAATCCATTTTCTCATATTAAAAAGAAATCGGGTTTGTGAAACTTTCTATGAAGAAGCAGGAAACATAAGAACTATTCTTCCAACTTAATTTACATTATTTCAGTTTTACTACCAGGCCTTCAAGCATATCTACATTGTAGTACATGAGGTACATGTAAGATGTGTTCTTGTCTTCTTTTTAAATTTATTTTATACAAGCCTGTCCATGTATTGGCACTAGTTAGCATATTTGTCTCTTCTTAATTTTATTTTTATATGTATGAGTGTTTTGCCTGCACATATGTCTGTGCACCATTTGTGTGCCTTGTGGCTTGAGAGACCAACTGGAACTTGAGTTATGATGGTTGTGGGCTACCACTGGGCTCTGGGAGTTGAACTCAAGTCCTCTAGAAGAACAGGCAGTGCTCTTAAACAATGAGCTCCCATAATTGTCATTTAACATTCCCACACTATCTTCTCATGGTGACATAATTCCTGCATGCGGGAGGAGTTGGAGTTCCAGGATTTTACTGGTCAGGGGGCTTTTCTGTGACTACAGGTAGATGTGGTACGGGTAGAAATACAGACAAGTGATGCCAAGTGTGGAGTCACCAGAGAGCTCTCTAATGAAGGTTTTACTATGTTTGCTGTAACTTCTGCTGCTGTTTCATTGTCACATGAGCAAGGCCAAACAGTTCACTGAAAAGTTCTGGACCAGCAGGGTGGAAGACTGTGCCCAGTCACAGAATCACCGTCTTTTCAGTGTTATACTGTTACACTCCGCTTTGCCAATGATCCCGCCTTGGTTCTGTCACCAGGGGCACCAGGAGAAGTCTGCAAGTCTTTTTTTTTTTCCCCCTTATTCTACTCACTTCCTGTGACTTCCTATCTACTTCCTATGTGACTTCCTCTCTGCTTGCTGTTCCTGTGAGCTGTTCCCAGCAACACCTATTCACCCTTATGGCCAGTTTCTAAAACTTTGTAGCTTTTGCAGAAGCAACTCTTCTCAGCGCCAGGCTCACAGGTTGGGGCTTCCCCTTAACCATCCCCCCCCCACTCCACCCCCTTTTTTAAAAATTCTTGCCTATTTTTCTGTTGAAACTGTTTTCAGGATATTTTAATCTTTTTCTATTAGTATTGATGCTATAAATTGCATTTCTGTCCTTTTGATTATCGTGCTTAATTTTGTTAATTAATTAATTTATTACTATTACTTATTATTATTACTATTGTGTATGCTTATTTTTCAAGACAGGGTTTCTCTGTGTAGCTCTGGCTGTCCTGGAACTCATTCTATATAGACTAGGCTGGTCTTGAACTCATGAATAAGCCTTCGGCCTCCCAAACGCTAACTTTCTGGATATGTCTACCATGTCTGGCTCTAAGTTAGCATCTTGAACTAACTACGTAGTGAAAGGACTCTGGTCAGCTCTAGCACGGCACGGCAAGTATGGCTCTAGCAAGAACTTCCCTTTTTCCCAGTCCTTCTGCCTTGCTAAAAAACATAGATTACATTCCTAAAGCTAGCAACCAAGGTCTAGTCCCTTATTTGGTCACCTCTTTCACCTAAGGCTGATTGCCAAGGTCCAGCTATCTAAGCATTGAAGTCCAGCAATCAAAACCCTCTGTGGCTTACCTAACATACCCAATCAAAATTAAACACCTCATCCTAACACAGATTCCTGTTATGCCTTTATAAACCAACATTTTTCTATGTGCTATCTATCCATAGGCAGTCCTTGGCCCCACTCTGAGACAAATACCACTCCTCCCTCTCCCTTGTCCTTCCCTTGTCTCCCTCATCCTCTGTCTCCTGTTTTTGTCCCTTCTCGCTGCCCTCTGTCCCTCCAAGGTAAATAAATCTCCTTTGTGTTGAGAACTTGCTCTTGGAGGTCCTGAACCCATACTTCTCCCTTTTACTCCATCTTTTGGCTTCTTTCACTACATGAGAAGTTTATGTTGGTAATGTTTCTCTTCTATCAGAAATCTAACATTTTTCTTTGATAACTTTTAAACTTCCTCTTTCTCTTGGGCTTAGAAATGGATCCAATTTATATTCAATTAACATGAAAGGGATTTAGGATATACTTTTAAGCTAAAAATGTTTCTTCATTTAAAATTTTTAGCCAGTCTTGTTTCGTTTCTTTCTCCTTATTGGTTCTTTGATGGTCTTTAGGAACTCATAAAATATATATTTGTGGCCTATTCTCCCCAGCTCTTGATACTGCATATTCATGTTTGTATATCTTTGCTTCCCTGTGCCTTATTCCCAGTGAGCTCCTCTGAAATAACTCACTCCGTCTCTTTCTGACAGTATCTCTCTAGAGCTCCTTCTCTGATCTTAAATTGTTTCTAGGCCTTAATTTGCATTTTAGCATATGGACCCGACTGCCGTTCACACTTGCTTCTCTCTAATAACTTCTTGCTTTAAAATCAATGGGTTTCCCCTCCCTTCACTTGTCTCCTTGAGGAAGGTGAAAACTTTATGAGACTTCAGGCTGTTTTACAAAATTAACTTGAACAGCAGTGAGATTGTGAGGGGTAATTTTTCTACCTATTTTGCTGGCTAACTTCTTGTTCTTTAAATTTTTAATTTAAAGGCTCAATTTGAATAGGAGTTTCTAGTTTTCTTGCTGTGGTAGTTGCTATACTATCGTGGCTAAATCTCTCTCTCTCTTTCTCTCTCTTTCTCTCTCTCTCTCCCCTTTGCACCTGTATTCTCCATATTGCTAGAAATCTAGTTTTTTACTTTGTACTTTCTAATTGTGTATTGACCATATAAAAACATCATATACTATTATAGACTTTCAATGTCCTGAAGCTTTTATGTATTCTTTTTTTAAAACCTTTATACTATATATTTTTCATTTGGTATATTTTGCTATTTTTATTAGTATATAGTATTACACAAAACAATAGGTTTCATTATAGTTCACAATGTGCTGTGGTCACCTTTACCTTACTCTTACCCTCTCTAATCCCCCTTCTCTTCCCAGAATGTCTTGTACTTCCCTCTCTCCTTTTTTTAAAGTAGACTCCACATGTGAGAGGCAATACATGCCATCTGTATTTCCCGTCCTGCCTTATTTCACCTGAAATGATGGTCTCAAGCTCCGCCCACTCACTTACTCTTTTGGATCAATTTCTGGTAGGTTTTCTTTAATCGTGTTTTAAAAATACAACTTGTTGCTTTCCTATATTTATAGAACTTTTTTTTTTCTTCCTTGATCACTGTGTTTACCATTTCTAGGACTGTATGAGATGGATTCTAGTCAGGAAAACAGAAACCATGGAAAGAGTTTAGCATAAATTTTTGCCTACATTGGTTAAATATCCACTGAAGGATAGAAATGCAAAACAGAGGGGAACCTGAGGTAGCTCTAGGAATTGGAACTGTATGGAGAATTTGATGAGGAATAAAAACCTTGTGATAAGTGAAGCCTACAGACCTGGTCAGGAAGACTATACAGTGGTGAGCCATGGAAGAAGGAAGCCAGGATAACTCAGCTAATAGCAAGGGATCTTCAACAGTACCAGACACTGAGCCTTCAGTTGGGCCAGGCCCCAGTTAGCAGTAAGTGTCAACTTGACACAGTGTAGACTCATTTGGGAAAAAAGAGTTTCAATTGAGTAATCTTTATGAAGCTGGTCTGTGATCTTGTCTGTGACAGCTTGTCTTTATTATTAATTGATGTGAGAGGGCCCAGCCCACTGTGGGTGGCACCATTTCTCACGACAAGTGGTACTGGCTGTATTCAAAATCTAGCTAAGCATGAGTCTATGAGAAAGCCAAAGAGCAAGCCAGGAAGCTGCATTCCTCTATGGTTCCTGCTTCCAGTTCCTGCCTGGGGTCTATGCCCTGACTTCTCTCCATGATATATGCAATGTGGAAGCTGAAATACTCTCATCCTCCCCCTGAGATGCTTTTGGTTAGAGTGTTTTATCACAGCAACATTAAAAACAAACAAACAAACAAAAAACCAGAACAATCCAGAACATTCTCAGAGCATCAGTTTACTGAGACACACTTCCCTATGAAATGTTAATCACAGGGAGATTTGCTTAGGTTCTATCCCTAAGAGGGGCATTATGAAGAAGTAGCTAGCAGCTCACTCACACTCACCCCTCCTTTCTTCCTCTGTCCCCCTCTGCATAGAGGCACAGGTGTGGGCACACACACAGTGCACCTATGTGATAGTCCTAGGACAACTCTTCTGTTTAACTTCCTCCTTTGTGGGTAGTTGGCAGAATGGCTAAGGATGCTGATATCCTCTGTTAAAGCATGTATACTGTCAGCACAACAATGGGATTGTATTTCTAGAGCACAAGAGTAGCGTGTCCATCAGTTACACTTGGGAAGATCCCTGCTATATGTTATACCAGTGATTTCATTATATGGATTTAAAATCCTCTGTGGGCTCTAGAGCAATGGTTCTCAACCTGTGGGTCGAAACACTTTTGGGGGTCACATATCAGATACCCTGCATATCAAACATTTACATTATGATTCATAACCGAAGCAAAATTACAGTTATGGAGTAGCAATAAAACAACTTTATGGCTGGGAGTCACCACAGCATGAGGTATTAAAGGGTCGTACCCTTAGGAAAGTTGAGAGCCATTGCTCTCGAGGATGGTGGTCCAGGTGTACGTTCTGATGTGGGCTTGAGTTGTTTTAGAATCTTGGTTATTTCTTGTTATATGATCGTATACACGTTTTAGGTCTCTGAAAATATTTTCTACGTCTTTTGACAATACAAGGCTTAGGCATGGCACAGATAACAAACAAACCCTCCAGAATAAAATAACAAACCCTTGTATAAATCCGAAGACATCACCTCTGATGTTACTGAGTCATTTCTCCATCCTAAGAAGCAGGAGCCACAACCTTCGTTGTCTCCCGTTCTTCAGTCACAATTGGTCGAGAGTTGTTTGAGAGCACTGTCCTCCTGACAGTGTTAGCCTGAGAACACGGAGGAGAGCGGGCGATGCTGGCTGAGGACTCTGTTTCACTCATAGCCACACTTTATATGAATTCCATGTAGAAATGTCTTGGAGGGTCAGGGTATCAGGAATCCATACCTCACATATTCATACAAGTAGCTGTGGTCATTTACCTGATTGTCTACCCTTCATCAGGGTATTGACTTTAGACACAGGAAATCTCATGGTATAGTATCGAGAGGTACAGCTTTAATGTCTCCACCTACCTGGTGCTTCATCTTGCCTGCCTTCCTATGTATTCTAGAAAAACACCTCTCTATATCAATAGATCAACACCTTCTTTAACAATTTTCTCAGGTTTGTTTTCTTTTTTTAAATTCCTCTGTGCCAGTGCTGTGACTCAGTTGGATCTCTGAGGCGGCACATCACACTGGGATCCTGATTTGCCCAGAGACTTTTGCAGTAATTCAGGCTTTCTCTGAGGCTGTGTCAACAAGCCCCTGCTGGTCAGCAGCAGCAGCTCTGTTCTCTGCATCTTTCTGATGTGCAAACACATCCACAGTGCACCCAAGTTGTCGGAGCTCAGAGAGCACACCTGGCTAGCAGCTTTTCTTTTCTCCTTTTCTCTTTGTAGAAGTAGGTAGCGTCAGCTCACTTAGGGTTCTTTAAAGCAGTTCTGTGGTATCTGCCTCTGTCTGGTCGGAGTTACCTTCTATTGTCTGGGATACTTTTGTTCAGATTTTCTTTAAACTTGTTCGGCTTGGCATGGAATGATTTTTCTATCTATTATAAAAAGAAATGTATCTGCAAAACATCTGTCTTGTGCTATGTTATGGTCACTCTGATTTTCTATAGTTGGGTCTTTTTTTTTTTTCTTTTTCTTTTTCTTTCTCCCCACCCCCCACCCCACCCCCCAGCACTGGGTCTCTAACACATAGCTATGTGTATGGTAGGTAAGTACTTCACAACTGAGCCATAGCTCTAGCCTCTGACAGCTTTAGTAAACTAAACATATGTCTGCTCAACCAGGCATCAAAACACTGATTTTATTATAAATTAGTTTTGTCTAATTTAATCTTTAAGACTTCCTAAGTATTTTGCTTGCTCGATTTTCTAGTGACATCTTTTAAAATTAAGTAAGATTATTACAACATTAGCGGCATTAGATGAAGACAAAAATCCTTGCTATGATGTGGAATTCCTTTGCACCTGTCACCTCCTGTACTCTAGACTGAACTCCAGCCACTGTCTCAGTTTTCAGCTTTGTTCTGGTTTTGACCAGTTTCACACGGGTGCAACCTGACAGACAGTTCTGCGGGAGGCTGACACACCTCACCTTCAACTTCCTTCCTGCCATTTGCTAGTCAGGGAGAGAACTGTGAGACAAAGTACACTTGGGCAGGCACAGCCAGACATGCAGGGCCGTCATACTCCACCGGCCCTGAGGCAGGAATGCAAAACAGAAAGGGTAATGAGAAAGGAAACCATGACAGGGTACAGAAACATCACCATCGCTGATAAAACCAAAATTGCCTGTGGAGACCTGTGTTCCTAAAGCCATCTCAGGCAAGGATGTCGAAGACAACAAATGGGGTGCTTACGTTCAGAACATTTATAACCTCAAATCTCACCATATTAGCCCTCCTCTCTCACCCCTAAATCTAAATGCCACCTCAGAAAACCACCTTACAGATTCACTTGTAAAAGAAAATTTAAGGGAAGCAGGCCAGCACATGCCATTTTTTAAACTGTTCTTAAATTGTAGGTCTTGATTAATCTTCAAGTTTGCTATAATGCATTATTTTCTTAAGCATAGAGTATATTCTCTTCCCTCTTCCGGAAAGATTTTCATGCACAAATCAAAAGAAAAAAAAAATCAGAATCATCCCTCTAAAATCCACTTAAAATTTCTGGCTCTTATTGGTCTAAAAATAAAATTGATTATAAAAGATTGTAAAGTAAGAAGCAGCTGGGCATGACAGTGCACGCTGTTAATCCTAGCCCTGGTGAGGTGTGGGCAAGTGGCTCTCTGTGAATTGAAGGTCACTCTGGTCCACATAGTGAGTTCCAGGACAGCCAGAACTATATATATATATATATATATATATATATATATATATATATATATATATAGAGAGAGAGAGAGAGAGAGAGAGAAAGTAACAGAGACAGACAGAGAAACACAGATAGAGAGACAGAGAGAGAAACAGAGACAGAGAGAACAGGACACAGAAAGAAAAAGAGACAGAGAAAGAGACAGAAAGACTGTGTCTCGATAATAATAATGATTAATAATAAATAATAATCACAATAAAATAGGAAGCACGTGTATGATTCTTCATTGGCATATGCAATGGACTTGAATTTCTCCCAGACACAGAGTTCAACTTCAGGTCTCACGGGTTAGATTAAGTATTGAGAGCAAACTAACTTACTGCAATGAAATGACTCTAGGCAGTGAGAGCCTAATTTCTTTTGCAAGTGTCAGGCCAGGGGTGTAGGCACAGGATGGGGAGGTGGCAGTGCACTGAGGTCCTTCCATGACAGTGAGCCTGCCTGTTTTTCACCTCCCAGACCAGGGTGCCTGCCTGATTTGCATTTCCAGCTGATCAGCCTCCTTCAAGTCTCTGTTCTGACCCACAGCAACTGAGGACAGAGGAGTGCCTGGCTTTGTGACACCTCAGAAGCCTCGTGGATTGCCTCTATTTATGTCTTATGAGCCACGCTCGTTCCTATGTTCTGCCACCTGGAGAGGGCTAGGAGCCACAGGCTCTACTGGGAGCCTGTGTGTCCTGTGGACACACTCAGACTCTGCTCCCAAGTATGAGGTTGTTAGCAGAGTTGTTGGGGTCAAAGACTGGACCTGCACAGCTGTAACAAATGCAGCAATTTATCTTTAAAAGGTTTATTGAGAGATGAGTCATCAAGAAATGCAGAAAAATGAGATGTATTCAAGGTGGCCACATTGGGAAGAATAGGAAAGGGATCCAATAACCTCCTGAAGTCTGTCTATGTTCAGGGTCCTGAAATGAGGTTTCGCTTTAAATAGCATGTCAGAGTTATGTAATCCTGGTCATGGTATGGTTCCACTCATCACTGTCTTAGCTCCAGTCTCTCTGAGAGACAATCTAACAAGTTGTCAGGACATCATGAAACCTTTTCCTGGAAGACAGGTTCCTTCTCTGGCTGGCACCAGGTTTCAGCATCTTCCCACTCCCAGCGTGAGACACCTGGAGAAATCCCTGTTTCTTAGGTACCATTTTCTAAGAGTCAGATAGCCACATGGGCATGATGGCACATACCTTTAATCCTAGCACTTGGAAGTCAGAGGCAGGGGGATCTCTGAATTCGAGGTCAGTCTGGTCTACAGCGCAAGTTCCTGGACAACCAGGGTTCCACTGAGAACCCCTGTCTCAAAAAACCAAACCAAGCAAAACAAAAAAGGAAGAGAGCCAAAGGGAGGGGCACAACTATCTCTCTTTAGAATGACTTTCCTCATTGTTTACAGAATGAGGAAAATGGGGCCAGAAAGCAAAGCCAAAGGTGTCAGTCCCCAGAGGACCCCAGGCCAGTCCTCAGAGCAGACACCTGTGGAGAGACTCTGGCAGGTAGGCAAGTGTTCCTCTTTCCCCAGCCCTGTTTCTCACCTGCCCCTTCCAATCCTGGTCACACACAGACCAAAGCCTCTTGATTCTCCAAAGAAATGTCTTTTCCTGACTTTCTTGGAAAATGTAGCTCATCCCTTCAGGGTACATCTTCTAGAAAGTCTGGGCTGGTTCATTTCTAGAAAGTTCTACTTCATTCTGGAATATTCTTTCCTATGGCTTTCTTGAGGGAAGACAGGGGCTGAAGCCATGGCTCAGTGGTTAAGAGCACTGACTGCTTTTCAGAAGACCTAAGTTCAAACCCCAGCACCCACATTTTGGTTCATAGTTAACTATAACTCCAGTTGCAGAGAATCTGATGATTTCTTCAGGCCTCTGAGGGCACCAGGCCTACATGTGGTGCACAGACATGTGGGCTTGCAAAACATACACACACACAAACACACACACACACAATAATAATAATAATTTTTAAAGAGGGAAGACAAAAAGACTTTTCTCTAACAGAAAGAAGAAATGACAGACTTTCTGAAGCTGGAGGGGGGTGGATTTTGTTAAACCTTAGTTTTTCTTCAGATGAGTCTACAGTGGGGGTTTGTGGGGAAGCATAGGCAAATATCAGTAAATCTCTCCCCTGTGTTAAATTATAAATGAATTTCTATGCTGCACATGTGTTCAGCATCATGTATGTTCCCTCACCACTGACAAAAATTCAATGTCTGCAAGAGCCCTAACCAGGAACACATCAGAAGGTGCCTTATTTGAAGATGGAGTCTGAACAAAGGCAATTTAGTTAAATGGGTCATTAGGATGGGCGTCCTCATAAAAAGACATCAGGGTTCAGAGGAAAGTGTGACGACAGGAGGAGGAGAAGACTCTCTGCAAACCAAGAGGAAGGCTCAGAAACCCAGAGCCCAGGGCTGTGAGCAGGCTTCTGTGTCTCTATTGTTTAAGAGCCCTGCTCTCTGGAAATTCGTTACCACGCCCCTCCCAAACCAGTGAGATGCAACAATGTACACATTGAAGTAGGAAGTTTCTTAATATTTGCTGACGGTTTTTTTTTTTTTTTTGAGGGGCTGGGCTTTGTAAACATTAGTCTGGCTGGATTTGTTTGACTCTTTATTGATTCTTTGTGAATTTCACACCATGCACCCCAAACCCACTCATCTTGCCATCCCTGCACAGCTGCCCTCTTGCAACCTCACCCCCAGAAAAGAAAACCAAACCAACCAAATAATCAACCAACCAAAAAAAAACAAAAAACAAAAAACAAAAAAAACCTCTCCGTGGAAGCTGCAGTGTGCCATGGTGTACACACAGTATATATACCCTTTGCCCAAACAGCTTTATTTGCAAATGTGCATTGCAGTGAATCAGTCATTGGTCTGGTTTGAGGCTTTGGGCTTCTGCTGTAACCTCAAGACTGGACCCTCACCAGGACTCCTCTTGGTTCTCCTGTGGTTGCCCTGTGTCATGGAGATCCTGCAGCTTGGCTGACTTCAGTGAGCGTGCACTTCTGAATTTCAGTTTCTAATCAGTCCCTCACTATCCACCGGCTCTGCTGCCTTCCTCGGACTCCTTGGGAACTCAGATTCTTTACTAATATGATGAAGGGGGTTGATTGGATTCTCTTTCATCCCTGTGTTCTGAGCAGGTGATTCGTAAAACTGCTGGACACTTCAACTAAGGACCGTTGGGTTTTTTGAGGGTGCTTTGTGTATCTTTAATTTTCCGACAGCCAGGACCCCAGAAAGAGGTCAAAGTTGGGGAACACTGAGTCTGTTTCCAGCACTGAAAAGGCCCCAAGCTCATTAACCTTGTAAATAATTTAGACGTTGGCAAAGCTCAAAGAGCCCAGACCCTGCATGCTGACAAGGTGTCCTGAGAAGCTAATATTCCACATATCTTTCATAGATTGTGCCTATCTGAGCCACTGTGTTCCACTTGCTGTAATCCATTTTCTGTTACTAATAACATAATATCCCAGTCAGCGTCACTGCTTGTGGAAAATTATAAGACAAAATGGTTTGTTTGGATTACAGTTACAGTTGAAAGGAAGGAGTCACATCTGCCAAATGGTCCCAAGGCACCTTGGGGCATCACCATATGGCAAGAGGCAGGAAGAAGATGTGCCTGTCTCTTGTAGGCTCTCTTCATTTTTTTAAAAAATCTTAGATATATTTTTATTTTACGAGTATGAGGTTTTATCTTTCTGACTGGATGTGAGACTTATTACCTAACATGATTTGGTTGGGTACAGAAGGACACTGTAGAATTCCCAGGAATTCAGGGCCTATCAGTAGTCCAGGGGACTGGAATTGGAGATATTTTTGTGGGGAGATATATTTGACCCCACAGCTGTCAGAAGTGAGCCACTTCCCAACAACCATGTCTTCAGATTCATCTGCATTAACTTAGTGATGCTCCACTTCTTTGGACTGTGGACCTTCTGGCAGGAGGGACTTGAACTCAGCCTTATGTTTCTTATTCTGCAGTTTGGTGCAGATGGACATGATGACTTGGCCAATGTGAACCCTGGCCACTGTGACCTGGGGCTTCCCAAAGGCACCTCACATACCTGTCTGAAGCCTGGATTGGGGACAACACTGAGATCAGGGACTTAAATAACTGCCAGAAAATGTCTCCAGGGTCTCTTAGGGCAACCCAGATCAGCAACAGGCTCCACGTCAAGGAGGCTGCAGTTTGTGAGCATTGAACACCAGGCCCCCATGGGGAAAGGGCCTTGGTTGGCTCAATTGATTACAGGTGTATATGTGTTTTATCTGCATGTATGTGCAATACATGCATGCCTGATACCCATGAAGGTCAGAAAAGTCTGGTCCCCCAGAACTGGAATTATAAATGGTTGTAAGGTGCAATGTGGATGCTGGAAATCAAACCCTGGTCCTCTGTAAGAGCAGTCAGTGCCCTTAACCAATGAGCCATTTCACCAGCCTTCATCTTCTCTTCTTTAAAACCCTCCAATATCCATCATGCAGATTGTGCCCTGAAGATGGAGATTAAACTCCAACATGAGATTCAGGAAGACAACCATATTCAAACCACAGGAGATATTTAAAGGAAAAAACATTCTAATAAAAACCAAGTAAGGAGCCGGGCGTGGTGACGCACGTCTTTAATCCCAGCACTCGGGAGGCAGAGGCAGGTGGATTTCTGAGTTCGAGGCCAGCCTGGTCTACAAAGTGAGTTCCAGGACAGCCAGGGCTATACAGAGAAACCCTGTCTCCAAAAACCAAAACAAACAAACAAACAAACAAAACAAAACAAAAACAAGTAAGACTATTTATTAATATAGGGTTGGTTGTTACAGTGAGTAAATACCGGGCTTAATTTTGACCTAAGCAAAGACCAGGATGGGCAAGAGCAGAGGAGAATCGGGAGTAAGTGAGTAGAAAGGAGGAAACATTGGAAGCAGCCCATGGTGGTCAGACATTGAAGATGTGCTAAGTCTAAGTAAACCGCCTGAGAAGGATCCTAGCTAAAACTGGGCCAAGCATGTTGCAGATCACCCTGAAGATGAGGCCCAGTTTAAAAAAAAAAAAAAAAAAAAGAGGGCTAACAGAAAGGTCAAGGACACCACAAGAAACCCTACAGAATCAACTAACCTGGGCCCATAGAGGCTCACAGAGACTGAACCACCAAACAGAGAGCGTGTGGGATGGACCTAGGCCCCTTACACATATGTAACAGATATGCAGCTTGGTCTTCAGGTGGGACTTCAAACCTCGGGAGCAGAGGCTGTCTCTGACTCTGTTGTCTGCCTTTGGTCCCTTTCCTCTAACTGGGCTTCCTTGTCTGGCTGCCTATAGCAGATACACCCAGTCCTACTGCAACCCGATGTAGCAAAGCAGGTTGATGTCCACAGGAGGAGAAAGGGAGGTCTGGAGGATGAGGGGAGGGAAAGGGAGACGGAGGCACTGGGAGGAGAGGAGGGAGGGGAAGCTTCAATTGGGATGTAAAGTAAATTAATTACTTAATTAATTAAAAAAGAGGGCCGAGAGGAACCTGCCTAGAATTTATCACCTGTCAGCAGGCTGGTATGTGACATAACGGGCAGTAACACTCAGGTTTTTAATCACTGGACTTCCTTCAGTTCCTCTGTCACCAATCCTAGAACAGTTGATTTTGCAAGGGGCTGAAAAGACGGGAAACCAGCAAGATGGCAGCTGGGTTCATACCAGGCTAATTGCTCACATGCTCAGCAGCAAGATGAAAATGTGTCTCCAGCTAACCAGCACAGACTCAATGGGTTACACTGCCCAAGAAGCCTAGCCGTGCACCTGGGTAGGCCAGGCAACCCTACCTGCTCCGAGTATCTCTGGGACAACCCAGAGGAGTTAGACCACAGGGGAGGCCCTGGGCCCACAGTGGCCAAGAAAAACACAGACTGTTTGGACCCAGCATGTCACTGGATCCTGTGTCTGCCACCTCCCGTATTTCACAGCCACCGTGGGGCATTTCTATGGGAAGGTAGCAGCCTCGGGTTTTTCTGAAACATGGCTTATGTGAGGTGAGAATGCTGTGTTCACAGGAAATGTGGCAAAAACAGGGGTGGTGTGTTTCCCTCCTAAACTTCACTGTTTCTCAGAAAGCTATTTGTGACAAGGGCTTAAGCCCAGTTGGAGAGGGGTGGGGTTACAGAGACACTCCGTGTAACTCTTGATACGCCCAGGACCAAAACTGATCCCGTATAAGAAAATGAATTGAAGGTCTAAGTGAGTGAAGCTAAAGACTACCTGGATCCAGGCATCCCACAGTTTGATTTGACTCTCTAGGGATTTACAAACCTTACCTGTCAGGGTCCCACTGCCTGGGATTCTGACTCATTAACACTGGGGCAATGGCTCTGTGAATGTAAAAGAAAACATGTCTTAAGATTCTTACTGGGCAGAGAAGGAAGCCCCTGCCCCTCCCAAAGCTGAAGCCAAAGCAAAGGCCTTGAAAGCTAAGAAGGCAGTGCTGAAAGGCATCCACAGCCACAAAAAGAAGATCCGAACATCACCCACTTTCTGGCAGCCCAAGACCCTGTGGCTCCGGAGACAGCCAAAATATCCTCGAAAGAGTGCGCCCAGGAGAAACAAGCTTGACCTCTGTGCTATCATCAAATTCCCACTGACCACCGAGTCAGCCATGAAGAAGATAGAGGGTAACAACACGCTTGTGTTCATTGTGGATGTCAAGGCCAACAAGCATCAGATCAAACAGGCCATCAAGAAACTCTGTGACACTGATATGGCCAAAGTCACATAAGTGATAAGACCTGATGAAGAGGAGAAGGTGTATGTTCACTTGGCTCCTGATTATAATGCTTGCCAAAAAGATTGGGATCATCTAAACTGAGTCCAGAGGGCTAATTCTAAATATACACCTTTTTTTTTTTTCCACCATGAAAAAAAGATGCTTACTGGGCCTACGAGATAGCTCAGCAGGTAAAGGTGTCTGCCACTAAGCCCAAGGACCTGAGTTCAAATCCCAGGACTCACATAGTAGGAGGCAAAAAAAAAAAAAAAAATAGACTGTCTCTCAAGTCATATTCTGATTTCAAGACAAAAGCCTGCCCTTTCACCCACAAACACAGGCATGCAAAATAAGTAAACAGAATAACAACAACAAAGTAAGGAGCCCCATCTCCCTGAAGACTTTGAACTCCAAAGAGGATTCAGATCTATTTTACCTCCACATTTTGTGGATGAGAAAACTGAGGCCCAAAGAAAGGAAGTGTCCTTGAAGGGTCAAGCAGCTGATTAGTGTTGAAGTAAACCCAGAACGGCCTGTGTTTCAAGGGCTTCACTGATCTGTCGTCCTCAGACACCATACAAACACTGCAGCCTTCAGCTAGTGTCCATCTGAAGACAATTCGCAGACTGATAGAGTCCAGTGGAAGCCCCAGCTGTAAGTCCACACAGTCCCAGCCCCATAGCTTTTGACAAAGGCATTTAAATACAACAAAGCTGGATGTCCAAGTGCACAAGAATGGAAGAGTCACATGTCTCTCACACTAAACAAAAAGTAATTCAAAATGGATCAAAGACCTTAATTAGACCCAAAACTCAGAAAACTCTTTACTACATACACACAAGCAAGAACTTTCTGGACAGGACTCCAGGAGCATAAGAAATAACTCCAAGGAGCAACA
>LR754298.1:3953-69942 GCA_902729485.2 Mus minutoides
CTAGCGGGGGTGGGAGTGTCACTTTAGGACAGAGGAGGCTTCCGAATGACAGTGCCGTTCACAGTAGATAGTTCAGAGTCTGTGAGATCCAGGGCTTCGCTGTAGGTGTTTAATGGACATGTCAAGATGTGTGTTTAGCTACTGTGTTCGCCCCTGGCCTGCTGCCAGTTCATTCTTATGTTTCTTTTGTGAATTCCCCATTTAATCTCTCCCCAGAAAGCTGTCTCTTTGATGGAAGTGGGGCCCCAGTTGTTTTTTTTTTTTTTGGACCCTGGCTAAGAGATAAGGATGTTGTTTTTAAAAAGATTTTGGGCTTGCTGCATAGTCTCCGTTTATAAAACCAAATTCCTTTCCTGAGAGGCAAGGGACCAGAACACAAGCCAGTGCTTCCTGGTGGATATGGTACCTTCCCCCGCCCAACCCCCATGTGCCCACCTGCCCTGTTCTGGGCCAGGTCTGGGGCAGAATCTGAGAGAGTTGGAGGACAGGGCTCCATCACACCCACTAGCTTGGATAGAACTGAGGGTAAGGACACACAGGCAGGAGGGTCAGTGAGAGAGGAGATGATGGAGGAGGAGCCAGCTCGGGGTGAGGGAGGGGATTCTGCATCTCTGCCCTTCCTGCTTGTCTGCTGTGGCCTGATCTTTTGTAAAGCCACACTTAGGACTTTCATGGGAGAGAAAGTGATGACTGTCTTGCTGTATGCCCGCTGTCTCTGGAGGAGCCTTTGTTTCTATGGAGTACATTCCTGCGCGCCATCCTGAGAGCACTGAGAAAAACAAACATCTGAGCAGTTTTTAAGCTAACCGACAGAGGGCGCAGCAAGGGTTAGCGTTGCTTTGATTGATTGTTTTCATGGGGTCTCCTTTCTTAGCCTTGGCTGGCCTCACACTCACAGGAATCCTCTTTGCCTCTCATGGGTTTGGCAGGGGCCACCATGCCCAGCCTTTGGAATCATTTAAAAACTATGTATATGTGTCTCTGTGTGTGTCTGTATCTGTCTGTGTGTATGTGCATGTGTGTGCAGGTGCCAGTGGGGGTCAGAGGCAATGGCTCTCCTGGAGCTGGGGTTACAGGCAGCTGGGAAACAAACTCAGGTGCTCTGTAAGAGCAGTGCATGTTCTTAACCATTGAGCCATCTCTTTAGCACCATTCTCCCCCCTCCCACCCCCGCCGACCTTTTTGCTTGATTAGATCGGACCTTACTTGTATCCCTGGCCTTGAACTCATGAACTTCATATTCTGCTTCCCAAGAGCTGGGCTGATGGCTGTGTACCACCACACACCGCTTATTATTACCTTTGTAGCGCTACAGAAAAGGAAGCTGCTTAGGTAACAGCGGAGTGCTGTCGAGTTAAGAGCACCGTGGGGAAGCTGTGCTTACCCACAGGCTTTGCACTCCCTTGTTTCCTAAATTGCTGGAAATTTCAGGACAGTGACAGCAGAGCAATAATCCATGTGTGACAACCCCTGGGTCTGCAGAGTCCCGTGTAAGCTTAGCATTATATTTCTCATGCATTTATGCATGTAGCCGTGTGTAGGTAACTCTTAAAGATGAGAAGCGAGAAGGGTGTCTAAACAGTGTTCCAGCATCCGCATCCCTGCTGGAGCTGAGCTGTAGGTACCCAGGCCTCTCTGGAGAGTGCTGGTCCCTGTTCATGGTGATTTTCCTCAGAGCGCGCTCTCTCTCTCTCTCTCTCTCTCTCTCTCTCTCTCTCTCTCTCTCTCTCCTCTCTGTCTCTTCCTCCCTCTCGCTCGTGTGTGTGTGTGTGTGTGTGTGTGTGTGTATTTCCACCCCACCCCACAAGCCTAGCCCTGTATGCCATCCTCTGCTCCCAGTCCTGATTTTGTAGTCTGCCTTGATTTGTTTTTCTTCTAAATAAAAGCCGAAGATCAGTAGGAGCACGGTGCTTTCCCAGGCTACCATTTCTCCTTAAGCCCTTCTGCACGCAGTCAGGTTTCCTGCCTGTTGGCTCCTCACAGCCTTTGAGGATTCTTGACTCTTGCAGGAGTGAGCATCTCATTAATTAACCTCTGGCTGCTGGAGCTTCCCCTCCTTGCTCCCACCCTCCAAGCATGGGCATGCGTGCTAAGGGCCAACGACCTTGTCAATCACCAACAGCTCAGAGTCAGAGTGAGGGAGGTTGGAGAGGGGGAGTTGAGCCTCAAACCCTAGCCTCCTAAGACCACACCAGTGTTGAGATCGGGAGAGCCTGTGCTCGGCAGGTTCAGGATGTTGTCTTTGTGGTTTGAACTAGACAAGGTCTTCCTCCCCTGAGCCCTTGAAGGATGGAGGCGGCTTTCCATTATTTACCTCTGGACTTTCAGCAAGGTCCCAAGGCATAAAGTCAGTGAGTGTAATCCTCTTGGTTTATACCCTAAAGTACTATATCCTTCAATCCTACACCCCATCCTTAATCCTCACCTCTGCTTATGCTATACCCTTCGATGCTAACTGCACCCTCCCATTCTTTTTTTTTTTTTTTTAAAGATTTTATTTATTATATGTAATTACACCATAGCTGTCTTCAGATACTCCAGAAGAGGGCATCAGATTTCGTTACGGATGGTTGTGAGCCACCATGTGGTTGCTGGGATTTGAACTCAGGACCTTCGGAAGAGCAGTCGGCGCTCTTAACCACTGAGACATCTCACCAGCCCTGCACCCTCCCGTTCTTAAGCCTCACCTCTGCTTATGCAATACCCTTCGATGCTAACTGCACTCTCCCATTCTTAAGCCACACCTCTGCTTATGCTATACCCTTCGATGCTAACTGCACCCTCCCACTCTTAAGCCTCACCTCTGCTTATGCTATACCCTTCGATGCTAACTGCACCCTCCCATTCTTAAGCCACACCTCTGCTTATGCTATACCCTTCGATGCTAACTGCACCCTCCCACTCTTAAGCCTCACCTCTGCTTATGCTATACCCTTCGATGCTAACTGCATCCTCCCATTCTTAAGCCTCACCTCTGCTTATGCTATACCCTTCGATGCTAACTGCACCCTCCCATCCTTAAGCCTCACCTCTGCTTAGGTGGGTAGTTATTATCTACTGTCACTGAACCTTTTCTTTCATTGTCTCTTGTGGGGACTCTTTTCAGAGCCAAAAGGAGAGTTTCAGATACTGTCCCTTCACACTGCAGGGACAATTGCTCCATCACCAGATGCAGCTTTCCTTGTTTGACACAATAGTGGTAATATGTCTGTGGACATCTATCTTGACTCTACAGGTTTTGGGGAGAACCTACCCTTGAGAGCAACTGTAGTAGAGCCTTGGTGTTATTAAAGTGGTGACAGCACAGGCAGATAGGGGGAACCTGCAGGTGACAAAGGCTCCTGGGACTTGATCTGTGCCCTCACTGCCTCTCTCTGTTCTCTGTGGAGAGGTGAACAGGATGCTCTCACTGGCTGTGTATGCTCGTTCCTTGCCTCTGATGACTGGACGGCTGGTAGGCTAGTCAAGGTGGGTGCAGAGCATCTTGAGCTTTGAGTTGGACAAGCTAAACCATTGCTCTGCCCACCCAAGTTTTGTAGCTCGTTAGCCATGGGAGCACCGTAGACTTCTTTGACTGAAGAGACAAATCTAGCCCTGACCCCTCCCTCCCCCGTGCTTTCTCTTCTCAGTAGTCCCAATACTTGTTCTCCAGAGCCGTAGCTGGCCGTGACCTCGTGTTTCCCATGGAGTCCAGTGAAAACCGATCAGCCTTGCCTCCACAACACACGCCAACTATGCCTTTCTTCTTCACCTCTGCCATGGTGTCCCACAACCCCATGCTACTGCATACTGTGGTCTCCTTTGTCTGGCCTTCTCACTCCCATTTATTCCAGTAAACACACTCTCCAAAGAGGAGCCAAGTGGCCCTCTTACAAAAAGCTATGCCCTGATCAAAAGCTTCTATGTTGTTTTGAGGGACCCCCCTCCCCAAAGGTTTCACAGTAACACCAGCTCTGAGTTTTCACTCTGTTCCGTGGGGGCTTTTTCTCTTTTGTGCTCACAAGGCCAGGCAACTTCTCCCCAAGCATTCTCCATTCATGCAGAGGTTGCACCTCTTGGTGCTGCACCAGGATGCCCCTCCCACCTTCCCATCCCCCCCATTCCCCATCCCCCCCCATTCCCCCTGTCTCTGGATAGCAGCAATGCATGTGTGTCCAGGCCATCATGCCTTGCCTCTTTTCCCAGGGGAAGATTGCTCTTCTTTGCTGCCTCTGGTTTATCTGTCTCTCCTTTTGCCTCTTTCTAAAAAGATTTATTTGTTTTCTTGTATGCCGTACACCTCCATGCGTGTATGCACAGTGCCCACAGAGCCAGAGGAGGGCATTAGGTTCCACTGGAGTGGGAGATTACAGAACCATGGGGGTCCTGAAAACTGAACCTGGGTCCTCTGCAAGTGCAGAGTACCCTTAACTGCCGAACCATCTCTCCATCCCCCATCTGTCTCCTTTGACTGGAAAGGAACTTCTTCTCTACCCCAGCACCTGGAACCATGCCTGGCAGAAGGTTGGCACTTGGAAATATTTCAGTGATTGACTGACCCAGGGGATAGGTGCCGGGAAAGCATCAATATATAATGCTGATTCCATTGTGTGGCTCTGATGCACCAAGGGGAACCCCCTCCTCTAGCTTCCAGACCAATTATTTTTTAAAGATTTATTTATTTATTTATTTCATGTATGTGAGTACACTGTCCCTGTCTTCAGATACACAAGAAGAGGGCATCAGATGCCCATTACAGATGGTTGTGAGCCACCATGTGGTTGCTGGGAATTGAACTCAGGACCTCTGGAAGAGCAGTCAGTGCTCTTAACCACTGAGCCATCTCTCCAGCCCACCAGACCCAGTTTTTGATATGTCCTTCTTTCTTTTTCTCTTGCCACTACTGTTGGCCTTTCTCATTCCCTCCTCCTTTTCTGCTTCCAAGCCATCTAGTGTGAGTCTCTGTACTCAGCTGTCCCTGCCCCCCAAAGCCCCCAGGCATGCTCCAAGCTCTGCAGGAGATTCATGTCTTGCATAGGGGTCACTGTCTTTTTCAAGCCTGAGTCTCTGCAATTTGGAAAAGCTGGACCTTCTGGGCAGGCCTTTGTGTTCAGTGACCTGTTCTCTAAGGGAGGCTGGTCAGTGCAAGCGACCTTCTGCCAAGGCTTAAGGAGAGAGGTATGGGCACACATGGTCCTCTAGCTGCCTGGGAACTTCAGAGACTCTCTCTTAGTGGAGATTGGTAATTGGTATGTGACCGAGCAAGTGAGAGAGAGGCATCCCAGAGGAGGTCGCATGACTGGGGCCTGCTGTTTGCAACGCACTGTCTGGTCAGAGCCCCGTCACTGTTTATGGCTTCCATCTTCTAGGAGTCGGCGTCCTGTCCGCGCTCATGATGATGAGGGACCTGGCACTTGCAGGCATGCTGATTAGCCTGGCTTTCCTGTCCCTGCTGCCATCTGGATGTCCTCAGCAGACCACAGAGGACGCCTGCTCTGTGCAGATTCTTGTCCCCGGCCTCAAAGGTAACAGCTACTCTGCTGCTCTGGTGTTGCCTCGCTCACGTCTCTGGGTGTCTCAGTCTCCTGCATGGCCTGGCACGTCAGCACACACTCACAAAGGCTGGCTCTGGACGAGGTACATCTTGGGAAATCTGCCAATCTGTTGGGCCTGGGATTCCCTGACTAGGGGACCAAGGTTCCACGATATTTCAACTCTCTCCAGCCAAAAAGCTGTGGATTTCTGGTTAGCGATGTATATGCGACCCAGCCTTCTCCTCAGGAGCCTTGTATGAAGGTCCACTCCTGTGGTCCTCTCCTGCATGAGCCGGACGGTTGAGGTCAGCCAGCCTCTTCCCTTCTCTCTGATGCCAGTGTTTACATCCCACAGCCTGTAGGGGTGAGGTCTGCTTGCAGAAACATTTACAAATAGGACAGCAGTCTAGGGATGCCTGTGGCATTTCTTTAGCTGACAATGAGTATATCCAAGTATTTTATGAGCTGCGTGAAAATGATGGGCACACCCCTTCGTATTCAGGTCAGGTAGTACCAAAGCGTGACCTGGCTGAAGGCTCTGTGTTCACAGATCTAGATCTGATTTGAGAAGACATAAATGGTAAATCATTTCTTTCTTTCTTTCTTTCTTTCTTTCTTTCTTTCTTTCTTTCTTTCTTTCTTTCTTCCTTCCTTCCTTCCTTCCTTCCTTTCTTTCTTTCTTTCTTTTTTTTTCTTTTTTTGGTTTTTCGAGATAGGTAAATCATTTCTATGAGCAAAGAGAAAACAGTGCTATTGACGGTAGAAACTGAGATGGCAGATGGATTGTCAACCTGTTCTGATAGAAAGATGACTCCTCAGAACTCATGGGGGAAAAAAGAGGTCTGTGTAGCTGGGTTCTCTGTGTGAGTGGAGAGGGTCACAGAAATTTCATCCCAGGTACATGACATTCTCCAGGGTTTGTTTATCAACACAGGTAAGGAGCCCCTGCCACCCCCCTGAGCTCTGAGCAGTTCTGGAGACATCTTTGATCTTGATGACTGCTGGGGATTTCTCTCTAAGGCCTCCAGGAACAGCTGGATTTATACTTAAGCTTCTTGGGAAGGTTTCCACCATCTTGGGTGTGGCTCTTTAGAGGCAGAGGTCAAATTTCTTTTTGAGAAAAAGGATCTCACTTTGAAGCCCTGGCTAGCTGGGAACTCGATATGTAGCCTAGCCTGGATTAGAGTCACGGAACTCCACCTGCCTCTGCCTCTGGAGTGCTGGGATCAAAGGTGTGCCCCATCGTAGCTAGCGGAAAAAAAACTTTTTATGATAAAGTAGTTTCAGGACATGATGTAATCATGGATAGATTTGAGGAACTGCATTGGGGGGGGCTTCAGAGCCTGGGCATGTTTTTTGAGGTCAGCAGTGGGAAGCTCAGGGGTCTTGTCTCCCTCTACCCACTGTGGGTGACATGGGAAGGTTCTCCAGGAGAAAAACACTTACGTGAAAAAGCTTTTATATATATATCAGGTCCTGTGTGTGTTTGTGTGTGTGTGTGTGTACACAAAGGTGTATGCTTGTGTGTGGTGGCCAGAGATCAGTCACTGGTAATGTCCCTCAACCATATCGACTTTGGTTTGTGAGCTAGGGTCTCTCATTGACTTGCTGCTTACCAATTAGTCTCGTTTGGCTAGCCAGGAGCCCCAGGGACCCTCCTGCTTGGCCTTTTATATGGAGTTGGGGATCAACTCCAGTCCTATGCTTGCTGGGGCGAGCATTAACTGACAGTTATCACCCCAACCCCTCACATCGTGTTTTAAAATGTCCTCACTGGTGCGTTATTTCTCATCCCTACTCTTGCACATAACCCCTCACCCATTAAATCCATTAGTTCTCCAGCATGACCTTGGGTGGAGCTGAACTTTGCCATGGGATCTTAGATGGGGGATGGGGGGATGGGAGATGGGGGATGGACGGGTTAGACATTCCCTAGTTTTCCCTTCACACCGGGGAGAAAATTCTTGTAACATGTGAGCTGGTTTGTTTGGGAGAGGAAGTGAGTTGGGAAAAAGATGAACAGCTTTTTCAGAGACAGACACAGGATGAAAGGGGAGGCCGGGTAGAAGTTGTGTGGTGGGCTTAGTGACCTTCTTGTCTCTTTTTTAAGAGGCAGGGCTATCAGGTAAGTGATAATGTGGTGGATGCTAGTCTAATTCACTCAGCCTTACCCTAATCCAGGTTGGGCTTAGGGACCAAAGAGGCTGTGGTCAGGCCCAGAGCCTGTCCTTGGCCTGTCATTCAGCTCTCACAGCCCATGTCCTCACTTATGCACATCCACCTGTCTGCCTCAAATGAGTGAGAGCCATGCTAGAAAACTTCCAGAAAAGCTGGAAGGTGTGCTTAGGGTTGCCTCTCAGTGAATAGTGCTGACACCTCTCCCGTGGAGGAGGCCTTCCTTCAGCTGCTCTGGGCGACCAGAGATTTCAGTCCCCTTGGAGAGAAGGGCCGTGGTAGCTGCGTACTGTGACCCACACCAGGATGCATGTACGAGGGAAGAAACAGGTTGCCACCCTTACCCCTCTTTGGTGGATCTTTGTTGCTCCTCCGTGAGTGGTCCTGTTGTCCCCGGTGGCCCAGCCCCTCAGTCTATCCCCGGCAGGCTCATCAGGACAGCCTTTGCTTTCTCTTTAGCCTGTGCGCCGATCCATGCCTCTTTCCTCTGTTCTGGCTGGCTGCTTCTTGCCACTGCACGGCTTCAGCTTAAAAGCCACTTCACAAGGGAGACATCTGATCTGAATCATCCCATCTGAATCAGTCACTTTGGCTGAAGTTTGTGCCTCATCCCATCTTATACCCTACGTGGCTAATGAGACTTCTCATGTCAATTTGACTTAAAATATTTTTCCTCCTGGGTAGCTCACAGAATGTTCTCTTTGTCGGTGGCGTTCCTTCTGCAGGGTCGCTGACACGTCTTTGCTATTTGGCCCTGATTTTTTCAGAGTGGGTCTCTGCAGGCTTTTTATTGTGTTCTTGATTTCTCGCCACCGCCCCCCCCCCCCCAATCTCAGTACTGGAAAGTGCATCTGGCAGCTCTTCACAGACTCTCAGACATTCTCTTTCTCTCTGCTCGCTGGAATTCCTGTGAGATGGGCTTGGGCATTTATGAGGGGTTTTGTTTGTTTTTCTTTTCTTTGACCTCAATTTGATAACTTCAAAACAAAACCATCAAGGCTTAGCAGATGACTGTTTCTTATCGAGGAAAACTCCTCATGCTAATGTTTTGTCTCATGGGAAGTAAGTGAGCCCCTTCTTCTGGCCACTGCTTTCTAGCTGTGAGGGTGAATTTCAATCAGAGGGTCCCAGTGGGCTTGCTGTCACACTCATTGTCGTACATAGCCATGTCTCCTGTCTCTCTGTCTCTTTTTCTCTTCCTCCTCCTCTTCTTCTTCCTCTTCTTCCTCTTTCTCTTCCTCCTCCTCTTCATTCTCTTCTTCTTTCCCTCCTCCTCCCCCTTCTCCACCACCACCTTCTCCTCCTCCTCTTCCTTTTTCTTCCTTTTGTGACAGTGTTTCTCTCTGTAGTCTTGGCTAGCCTGGAATTCACTATATAGACAAGGATGTGTAGACCAAGAAGCAGAGACAAATAGATCTCTGTAAGTTTGAGGTCAGACTAGTCAAATTGCTTATTTACACCTCTGTCTCTTGTACCTGGCCATTGAATCCCCAAACATGGAAGTCATACTTTATTGATCTCAGGAAGCCCACGTGGGAGGCCATCATGAGTGCTCCATGCGTCATGCTGAGAGGACCAGTGGACACCCTGGTCTGTTCTCCCAGCATGTCACCAGCCTACATGATGTTTCCCTGGGGGCCACCTGATATATTCCTCCTCACTTATCCTTATGGCTGGAGTGCTGTGGAGAGTCCTGTATGGAGGGAAGAAGATTGGGAACCAGGCCAGAAGGGACAGTGGAGGGAGGGAAAAATCTGTTCCCCCAAAAATAAAGCAGCGAAGGGAAAGTACATCGTAAGCTCGCTCTGGGGATGCTGGTTGCAGCATGCAGTAGGGTGGGCAGGGAGTAGGGCCAGACTGGCTGTACCATGGGTGAGACTCTTTCTAGTACTTCTGTATGGATGAATAACATTATAGCCCTGTCCTAGCCAGACCGTGCCTAAACAGATATGACTTCTTCCACAGGGGATGCAGGAGAAAAGGGAGACAAAGGAGCCCCAGGACGGCCAGGAAGAGTCGGCCCTACAGGAGAAAAAGGTATTCATAGTTCCAGCTTCCATGCGGAGGAGGTGGCTAGAAGATGGAGGAGACAGAGATCAACTGAGATACAGGTTATCGAGGGAAGGCACAGTACTGACCTGCAGGGCCCTGAGAAAAACACTGTGCTCTGGAAACACAGTGGTGACTCCCTGAATGCCAAGGTTCAGGATCACGACTGTATTAAAGAGAGTGCAAGCCGGGCGTGGTGGCGCACACCTTTAATCCCAGCACTTGGGAGGCAGAGGCAGGCAGATTTCTGAGTTCGAGGCCAGCCTGGTCTACAGAGTGAGTTCCAGGACAGCCAGGGCTACACAGAGAAACCCTGTCTCAAAAAACAAAACAAAACAAACAAACAAACAAACAAACAAAAAAGAAGATACACACGTAGAGAACCAGGCTGTGAATGTTGGGTATAGCCACATCACACACAAAACGGAGTCAGGATATGCGTCAAAAGAATTAGAACATTCAGGAACTAGACATCCAAGGGAAGGAGCTAGAGGGTGGACGTCCTCCAGTTTATGTGCATATAATGGAATTTGAACATACATGATTACACGTGAAAGGGCTACCATAGCAGCAGGCGCTCAGTGTGTGTGGCTGCCATCTATAGGATGGCTTCATCCTATTTTATATTATATTTTAAAATGCTTTACTATTTTTAAAAAATTATGTGTATATGTATGTGTCTGTGTATGAGTTTGTACATGTGAGTGCAGCGTCTCTGTGCCACACCCACTCCAGTGGAGTCTGCGTGACAAGTCCAAAAGCTTGGCTGCAGTCCTGAGGCAAAAAGTTTCACAGAAACTGGTCTCCTGGGGTCTTTGGCATCCCATAGCATGGATGTGGTCCAGATTTGTCCTTGTGATAGTCAGTGTATGGGTTTGTGCATATGAGTGCAGTGTCTATGGAGATCAGAAGGGGGTGACGGAGCCCCTGGAGCTGGAGTTATCTGCAGTGTCTATTGGGCTTTCTTGAAAAGCAGCAATCACTAGTTTTAAAACAATTTATTTTTATTATTTCAATTATGTGTGTATGTATATATGTGTATGCATTTGTGTATATGTGTGTGTATGTGTGAGTATGTGTGTATGAGTGTGTGTATGTATGTATGTGTGTATATATATATATATATATATATATATATATATATATATATATATGTATGAGTGTGTATATATGGTTGCCCCTCAGGAAGAACAGTGTGTGCTCTGACCACCAAGCTATGTCAAAACCCAAGGTTTTGTTGCCTTTTTTTGGGGGGGGGGACAAGATCTTACTATGCAGCCCTAGCTGACCTAGAACTTGCTATGCAGAGCAAGCAGGGAGTTCATGAGTTTGAGTTTGGCCTGAGCTACATAACAAGATTCCGTTTCCAAAACCACACCCATCTCAGATTGACTTTTGTTAGTTAACGTGAAGTAGGTGAAGACGGCCTTAAGATGTTTTCCAGCTCATTCCCCAAACTGCCCTCCATCGCTCACTACAAGCACTGTGGTTACATTTGTCTCAGAAGTCAGGGAGGCCAGGCATTGAGGCCCACACCTTAGTGTCAGCACTTAGGAGACAGAGGCAGGCAGAGCTCTAGGAGCTTGACAAACAGCCTGGTCTACAGAGTGAGTTCTAGGCCAGCCAGGACTCCACAGACACTCTTAAAAAGAACGGAGGCTTTCCAGGAATCTGGTACAAGCCCAGGAGTGAATGGAGTGGGACAACTCAGTCACAAGCTCTGTGAATCCTGTTCACAGGCTAACACAGGAAGCTGCAGCTGCATGTGTGTGTGTGTGTGTGTGTGTGTGTGTGTGTGTGTGTGTCGTCTGCTGAGCTATCCAGAGAGCACAGTAGAGATACCCCGAGCTGCAGGAGTTCATCCCATCGGAGAACGTAACTCCAGGCCTCATAGGCTGTGGCCTCATATCTCTGCCACAGTACTAGGAGGTGCAGCTGGATTCCTTCTAGAAAGCTCTGTTTCATCATGCTTTAATTCCAACTATTGCTGGGTTGTGGAGAAATCCAGGTCCACAAGGTGGTAGGTTTCCCCTGCCCTGTGTAGATGCAGCACCGACAGTTCTGTCCCCTAAAGCAATCCCAAGGCTGCCCAGAGCCCTCTCCAGCCTCTCACGACTTACATGTCTCACAACTGCAAACATGACCCATATCTGTAGCTGGGTTTGGCCTTATTGCTCCCCACCTTTCAGCCTGGCTGGCTTCCAGGCCCACAAGGCGAGGCGTGAGCTGCCCTCCCCACAAGGTTGCATGACTTATGGATATCTGTTCATGGTATGTGCTGTGGGTGGGTCTTGCTGGGGCCTCTGTTGGGGATGATCCATCTCTTTCCCATTACCTCCTGGAGGTGTGAACAATCTCTCTAAAGTGTGGGTTTGATAACGTGCTTTCCTATTGATTTGAGGATTCTTGGGGATTAAGACTCCTGGTGTTTTGCTTCCCTAGGACCTGCAGGTAGGGCCCAGGCACGTGCCTCTGCCCCAGCATCCCCCTGAAGAGGCCTACATACAACCCCCAGCCCAAGCGGATGCTCCCTGTGGGTGCTCCCTGCGGGTGCTCCCTGCTTGCTCCTGTCATGTTAGTACTGTGCTCTGCCTCCCCAAGGAATTTCACTTCCTCTCTTTCTTCCTTCACATTTATTGTATTGTTTTCTTGCTGTGTCCCACATACAATCAATGTGGTTATACATGCCTACCACCCAGCACTCAGGAGACTGGGGCAGGAGGGTGGTGTGAGTTTGAGGCCAACCTGGGCTACATAGTGAGATACTGTCTCTAGAACAAACCACAACAAAACACCCCCCCCCCGAAAATAAAACCAAAACAAAATACAACACGTGACACTTCAACCAAAGCAGCATATTCAAAACTGTGGTAATAACTGCAGTATTGTGCCAGAAATGAAGGGCAGCTGAAGGCATGGGGCTAAAAGCATTGACCAGATGGGAACAGATGCAAGAAGGTTTAATGAAAAAATGCACTGCAGGGACCAGATGCAGGGGCTGAATTCAGAGAGAGAGAGAGAGAGAGAGAGAGAGAGAGGAGAGGAGGAAAAAAGAAGGGAAGAGAAGGGAAGAGAGGGAAGAGAAGGGGAGAGAAGGGAAGAGAAGGGGAGAGAAGGGGAGAGAAGGAGAGAGAAGGGAAGAGAAGGGAAGTGATGGCTTGGGGGGAGATGGGAGAGAAGAGACCCTGAGAAAGATTTTTTATACAGGTTAAGGGGAGCTACATGGTTTAACCTTGTGTCCAAGAGTGGGCTTATATTTGGATAGACAAGCAGGCACCTCAGTTATCTTGTTAAGTAAATGTTACAGCAGGAGTCATTGTTCTTGATTTGGGCCACCTGGGGTGAGATGCATAGGCTCTAGGTGTGTGTGTGTGAGCCATCACGGGCTACTGGGGTCTGATTGTTAATGTGGAATTTTCTGACTCTCTTCTTGGAGACAGGCTCTCATGTATCACAGGCTGGCCGTGAACTTGCTATGCAACCGAGGATGGCTTTGAAATCATCCTCCTGCTTCAGCCTCCTGAGCGCTTGCGTAAAGGGCGGGCAGCACCACACCTGGTGTACTGGCTGCTTCTTTTTCTGTTGTCATGACAGAGGACATTCTGACGAAAGCGACTCTAGGAGGGATTTATTTCCACTCACACGTTGAGGTTAAAGTCTGTCATTTCTCACACTGGCTGCTCTTCTGTCCACCACAACTTAAATAGCCTGATCTTATAGAAATGAGATCCACTGGAGATCCCAGGAGGTGGACCTGCGAGCGACTGGCATCTTCAAAAGATGCTGTGCTGGTGCTCAGTGAGTGCCGCGGTTGAGCAGTATGTCACTATTTCTTTTTATTCTTGACACTCCGGCAGCATGTGAGCAACGAGGACATTGCCCTAAATTTTGTGTGCCTGGGGCTCAGCCTAACACTGGTACCCTGAAAGCCCTTTTCAGATGTTTGAAATATATCTTGAGATTTAATATCTTTAAGTCTCTTTGAACTCCTTGGGTGATCTCAGCACTGGCTGAGGGCCCTGTCTGTGTGTACCCCCTGTGCCCCCCACAACCTATGGAAGGCACTGATGTTAGCTTGTATTAATAGGCCTAGGTGCTGCTGCTGCTGCAGGCAGCATTTCCCAGGGCGGTGGGCTCCCCACTCTGGACTGGACAGCTCAGCTTCCGCCAGATGTAACTTGCGCCCACTCTGGGGGGCTGGTCTGGCAGAAGTGGCTGACTTGCAGAGTGAGCGGCCCCCTGCCAAGGGGAAAGCCTGCTGGTGAATCCAGTTTTCTGAAACAAAGCCAGGCAGAGTTGGAGCCAGCAGAACTGCCTGCTGTCATCTGCCCTTTATTGAGACAAGAACAGTATCTGCATTTTTGGGTAGCGTGCTGTGTGGCAGGCGCGGAGTGGCTCTGCTGATGTGACTTGATATGTGTGTGCTGTCCCAGATTTTTCTGTCTGGTTCCCAGACTTATGCTGTGACAAGAGAGGGTGGCTGCCCTGTTCCCCTGCCATAGAGGCTGAGGCCCCTCCTGGCACAGGCGGTGGAGGGCAGTTGTGCCAGCACTGGGCTGTCATGAGCTGTAGCGCGCACACGCCATCCTTCATAAAAATCGCTGAGGAGGCTGAATTGCAAGCGCCCCCTTTGCCCCATCACCACTTCAAAGGGCGCTGATATCTTCATTAAAATTAATAAGAATTGCGCACCTGCTGCGAGCTGCCCGCCCGCGCCTATCCTCCTGCGTGTCTGGAGGACAAATGGGAGCCACCCCACTTCTCGTTAGAGTAATGGGCTGTAAGGACGGCAGGTCACAATGGCTCCCAGCATTCGGAGTGTCTCCGTGAGCTTTTCCGCTTAAAGGCACAGGCTCTAAGCCTGTCTCAGCACAGCTGACCTAGTGTGTATATTGCAGAAAGCTTACCATCCTGTCGAGCAGCCAGAAGACCTTCAGGGAAGTAGGAAGAAAGTGCAAGCGTTTGTCGGAATCTCCTCCCGCAGGAGGTTTTGCTTTGTAACCAGGACGCCACTCTGCCAATGGAGCTAAAACAAGTCTGTGACCAAAATGGAGGATGAGCAGATAAGTCTAGATGACACAGAGGATTTCATCCCTTCTTTTTCCTCAACACACCCAAATGCTAGTATAGTCCTAGAAGTAGCGTTGCAGCATCATCATCATCATCATCATCATCATCATCATCATCATCAGCTATATGTGAAGCTATATGGTAGAGGGTCAGGTAGCAAACAGTTCCTTCTGCTTCTTTGGGTAAACTGACTCAGTGCTAAATAACTTCACCATCCTGGAGTGTGTGAGGATCAACTGTATGCTTATACACATGTGCTTGCACACATGTATAACATGTATATTCATACACATGCATATGTATTATATGTACAGTATGTGCTTATATGTGGACATGCATGCACACACCAAAATTACTCTTTGTATGTTTCTATGCCTGTATATAAGTATGCATATATAAAGTATCATGCATTTTCGTGTCCACATATATGTGCACATATGTATATATGTACAAATGTTCTATGTATATGTTTGTATTCACATGTACATTTGTGTGTATGTATGATATATAGCATGCTATATCTTTGTATGAACACACAAGTATGTGAATGAATTCACTTATATGTATTTTATATATGTATACACACATATTTACATATATATATGTGAATATAGGTTTGAGGTGTTTGTATATATGCATATTTGTATACATGCATTACATGTATGTCTGCTTATGAAGCATCTAGTTGAACAGTCAGGCTTATGTGTGGTGCATATGTGTACTCTGTGTATGCATATTTGTGTATGTGTGTTCTAGTTAGTTTTTGTTTCTCTTGCTGTGCTAAAACATTTTGACCAACAGTAACTTAGAGGAGAAAGAGTTTATTTCATCACACAGTTTGCAGTTCATCATTGAGGAATTCAGGGCAGGAACTCAAACCAGAAGCCTGGAGGCAGGGACATGGTAGAAATCCTGTGTTTTGGCTTGTCCTCCCATTTAATCACAGACTGATTCTTAGTTGGCTTTATTATGTAGCCCAGAACCACCTGCCTATGGATAGTTCTGCCCACAGTGGGCTGGGTTCACATGTGTCAATTAAAAAATCAGGACGATGCCTCACAGACAGGTCCATAGGCCAGTCTGATCTAGGCAGTTTCACAGTTGAGGCTTTCCTCTCAGAAGACTCTAGGTTGTCACAAATTGACAAAGTGAAGTAGGACAGTGTGTATACATTGATATATTTATAGTATGCATGTTCATGTGTGTGTGCACCTGTGTCTAATAAGCATGTGTTTATGCTGTGTGTATGTATGTTTGTATTGCTTGGCTCCAGACCTGACCCTAGCAGATAGTTCTGCTCCTAGCGGCTGCTCTCGTTCTGGAGGGTCAGAGCAGGACTGGGGTAGACCCGGAGATGTTCCCAGGGAGGTGATGGCTCTGTCTGCCTAGCCCAGACTGTCTCACAAAGGCCTTCTTGTGAGTGTACCCAGTCTTCTCATATGTGAGGTGCCATGACTGGGGCCTAGTGATCAGGCTAGAACAGAAGGAATGAGGTGCTAGACAGAAAAGGTAGGGTTGTCTGACTGTCACTGGCTAATAGCTCTCATACTCAACGGTTACAGCAGGACCTCAAGAGGCCATTGCTTGCTTTCCTATAGGCCTGCATAAGACCTTCAGCCCTGGTTCTTAGAAGTGTACCCTCCAGTACTCCCTGGGCCAGTGAGGAGTAGGCTTGGGGTTACCCTGGGGGTACCACTATAGAGGCAGACTTGGGTAAAGTCCCCTGTCCAAGAGCTGAGGCACATTTGGAGCCCTGATGTAGAGTCAGGTGACATTGGTCTTGGTAGAATCTAATCATTTGGTACCTGTCTATGATCTATGCACGCCACTCTGGCTTCCTTATATAGTGACCTGGGGTTGCGGGGACATATAGGGCATCATTTATAGGTGAGGAAACAAGTTTAAGGACGATTACAACTTATCCAAGGGTGTGTGAAAGTGAAGCTGGATGTGGTGGCTCCCATCTTTAATCCCAGCACTTAGGAGGCAGAGGCAGGTAAATCCCCATGAGTTCAAGGCCAGCCTGTTGTACACAGTGAGTTCCAAGCCAGCCAGAACTCTTGTGAATGGAGACCTGGGACTTGGGTCTGTTTGCATGTAGTTTATGCTTGGAATCACGGGACAAATGGTATTCATTGGTTCACTGTGTGACCTGTGGAACTCACCTCCATTTTGTAACTTGCTTCTGTGCTGAAGCAAAAGACAACTGGGTCAGTCATTTTGTTGTAGAAGTTAGGTTGTTCTTCTTGCCCCACGATCCCAGAAATAAGACTTAGACTCAAAATATACTTACAACTACCTTGGCCACATAGCTAGGCTCTTCTCTGACTAGACTATAACTTAAATTAATCCACTTCTAATCTGCCCGCTGGCCCGTGACTTGTTACCTGTGCTCAGGTACCATGTGTCTGTCTCATCACATCTTTCAGGTAAATCTACTGCCTGGCACTATCCCAGAATCCCTCCTGCCTTCCACCTTCTGTTTCTTGCCTATAGACTAAAGATTTATAATTGACAGGTGCCGCATCCTTACAGAGACAAGATATTTTCTCTACACTAGTACTGCTGTGGAGAGCCACCGACTAGGACTTGAACTATGTCGATCTGTTTCATTGAGTGTTGGAGACCGGAAATCCAAGATCTAGGTAGAGCATGGCTGTTTTCTCCATGGCTTAAAGACAGCTGCCCTTCCTTTCCCCTGTGTCCCCATGCAGCTTGTCGTCTTCTGTGCATACCCAGTGTTTCCTCTTAGAATGCTACTGGCACTGTTGGATCAGGGTCTGACCCATGACCTCAGTGAATACTTGTGGGCCTCTTTAAAGATTCTGTTCTCAGGTCCTGCAGAGCAGGACTTCAGCACAGACTTTTTAGAGGACTGCTTAGCTCATCAAAAGATGGAAGTGAGGGGCAGGGATGTGGCTCAGTCAGCAAAGCGCTTGCAATGCCAGCTCGAGGGTCTGAGTTTAGGCCCAGAGCCCATGTGAAAAAGTCAGGCATAGTGGTGCCAATGTGCAAGTTCCGTACTGAGGATGCATAGCCAGCCTAGCCAAATGTGTGTTTATATGTATATGTGTATGTGTATGTGTGTATATGCAAGAATATATATGTATACATATATACATGTATACATATACATATATGTGTATATACATATATACATGTATGTGTATGTGTGTATATGCAAGAATATATATGTATATACACACATATATGTATATGTGCATATATATGTATGTGTATGCATATATGTGTATATATATGCATACACATGAATATATATACATAGCATTGGGCTTAGTCACCCATGTGAAGGTACTATCTTCCATGGCATACAAGAAGTGTATGCATTTCTTCCTTAAAGATGGAGAAGGGAGCAGACCTACCCTGGGGGTGCCATACACCTCACTGTAGCCCCTCACTTGTTCCTTCTGTCTTCAAGGATTGGGTGGTGAGCGGTGGTGGAATCTCAGGCAGACTGAAAAAAGCCAGGTCTAAGCTAGTCCGAGCTGGCTTTGGTACCCATCAACCACTTGGGACCGTGTTAAAGTGCAGGTGCACATGCACCTGGCCCTTGGGGATGTCTATATAGGTTGCCACACTTCTAGACACGTGAGTGACTCTGCATGTGATGATGAATGTTTGCTGCTGGGGACATATGTGTCCCACCTGCTATGTGCCAGGTGCAGTTATGGGTGGTGTGCCTGTTTCTCTAGCATCCAACTAGGGGCATGCTGCCAACCCTGTCTCAGAGGTGTAGACCCAGCACAGGGGCCACTGAGCCAAGCTCTGTGGTGGCAACGAGCCACTGAGCAAGACTGTCAGGTTTTGGGGTGGTAGTTGGGGGGAGAGGACAAATGGCTTATTTGTGGGTGTTTTCTTTCAAAATCCTTTATTACAGGATTTCAGCTTCTTATTTTACAAAAGAGTTAATTTATGTATATAAGTATTTTTCTTGAATACACACACACACACACACACACACACACACACACACACACACACACACACACACATTATACACTCCATATGTATGCCTGTTTCCAGAAGAAAATATCAGATTCCTTGGAACTGGAGTTATAGATGGTTGTGAGCTGCCATGTGGATTCTGAGAACTGAACCCAGGTCTTCTGTAAAAGCAACCGGTGCTCTTAACCACTGGGCCATTGCTCCAACCTCTTGTATTATATATGTTTCGGGGCAGGGCCTCATCCTATCTCATTCTATAGCTCTGGCTGACTTGAATCTTCACTATGAAGGCCAGGCTGGTCTTGAACTCACAGGGTTTTATCTGCCTTTGCTTCCTAAGTGCTGGGATTAAAGATGTGAGCCACCATTATCCAGGATCCATTTTTATTTTTCTGAGGCTGGGTTTCATGTAGTCCAGGCTGGTCCTGAAATTATATAGTCAAGGATGACCTTGGACTGCCGGGTTGCTTACATGCATCTCCTGAATGCTAGGAGTACAAGCATGTGCTGCTATGCCCGTTTACACCATACCAGGGATTGAATTTGGGCATTGTGCATGTTAGCCAGTGCTCTCTCAACTAAGCTATACCCCAGCCCCAGATTCCAGGTTTACAGAGGTGGAAACAAAGGCTCAGAGAGGTTAAACAACTTGTCCAGGGTTACTCAGCTCCATAAGGTCAGAGAGGATGTATAGGCTTAGGGCTGACTCACTCCTCGTCTCCCCAGACCTCGGCACATCCTAAAGCAATGACATCAGTGCTATGTGCATTGTCCAGCACTCAGGGACCCAAGAGGCCCCCTAAAGGCTGCAAGCTGCTGCCTACACAGGCCAGTTGGCAGTGTTTGCTTTCTAGGGCTCCAGACTCTGTCTCCCCGTGCCCTTCACATCCTCTGGGCTGTGTTGCTGCTGGCTCCACTGTGCCCCGTTCCCCACACTCTTAGTTCCCGTGCTCCCTGATGCTAGGGCCTTGGCACCTATACTCCTCCAAGGACAGGAGCTGAGTGTGTTGCCAGCTGGTACCAGGAGCCAAGTGTCAGCAACAGCTTTGAATCCCTGCTCCTGTTGGGCTGTGAGGGTTAGGGATGGGCTGAAGCCAAGTGTTCTCAAATCAGCCTCAGGATGTGGCTGATTTATGACAGCCAGACTCATGCTGGACTCCACTGCATGCACTCAGTCAGTGGACTGAGTTGGACAATAGATTGCTAATTGATTGTTGTGTTAAGGTGGGTTTTTTTCAGGAAAGAAAAAAATCACCCTGGGGCATTTGTGATGCAGGTGTTTTTCCTCCAGGGATTTTTTCGAACCTCTTTATCCTGTCTGCCTGTCACCTCAGGGACCCAACTTTCTTATCCCTTATATGGCTGGAAGGCTGAGAAGACAGAGCGGTGGTATAACTTTTCCTCTACCACAGCCTTGAACCAGTTAGACGCCTCAAAGGGAAACAGCCCCACAGTGGACCAGAGACCTCTGGATCCCTTCCCATCTTTTCCTACACAGCACACAACAGATTCTGCATGCACGCTCAGAAGCCTCAACCCTGCCAGCCTTGTGGTAGTAGGCAACAGATCTCCTAAGGTTTTGGGCATTTCCAGGGTAAGATCTTTGGTTTTCATTTTTTAGGATCCATCTACCCAGGCTCTGTCTGTCTGGACATGTGGCAAGCCTGAATATTAGGATGACAAACCTGTCTGTTCTTTATACACAAGAGCAGTGCAGTGGGGTTGGGGCAGGGGAGAGTCCCCAGGTGGCAGATGGGTAAGCTGAACCTTGACTCCTGCATTCGGGGAGCTGCTCTGTCCCCACGTCCACGGTGGGGCTTCAGTGGGTCATTCTGACATGTCCGATCTGTAGCGTCCATGCTCCATGCAGCCAAAGGCAGCTTCATTATAACATCAGCTATTTTCTTTTTTGTGTGTGATTTCCTTAAAAACCCAATTGCATGGTCTAGAGTGAACTACACTGATGTCAGGGGAACCTTGGGATTTCAGATTGGGCCCAGTTGCTAAAGTCTTCCCTTCTTTTCCTGTTCTTTAACTCATTGATCAAGGTGCTGACTGATGTTCCGACGGGTCTGCTGCTGCCTGCCCCGGTCTCAGCCTTTCTCCCTTCTGAACGCCCTCCCTGTTCCCCCACTCCTCCCTGTAGGGCTTCATGGAGTTGCTGCTGAGCCTGCCTCCCTTCTTTTCTGGTGCCCCTCTGATCACTCTAGATTCCTTCTTTACCGGCGTCAAGCCATATTCTGCCCCCATGTTACACCCTTTGCCTTACTTCCACAGAGAGGGCACAGGATACAAGAGCCCAGTGCCCTCTCTGGCTTTCCTGGTTTTAGGATGACCCACTCTGTACCCGAGTACCCAGGCTGGAAGCCTTGGCCTCACCTCATAGCCCAACAGTGAGGTGCTGTTAACTCCCAGACACTTGGCAGTTAGGAAGCTTCTTTTCAGTCTCCGAGATGCTGTCTAGCTAGCCACCGGCCGGCCTCTGTGCTCGCCTTGTTCGTTTCTCAAGCATGGCCAGATTTCCCAAGCGAGAATCTCTCTCCCACTCCTCTTCCTGACTCTCTAGTGGGCCCCACTGCTCCATGGATGCATTCTAGCTTCTCAACCCCCTTCCTCAGCCTCCAGATGGGTCAGGGCCCCTGGCCTGGGCCATCTCCGTGCCCTATTCCTCTCTATCAGTTGTACGTCTTCCCTAGGTTGCTGGATTGTCCCCCTGTGCCTTCAAATCATATTCTGTGCCCTGCCGGACCAGTGGCTTGTTCTGCTCTTCCACCCACAGAGACTTTACCCATCTTCACCTCCCAGCACCAGGAGAGTAGAATGGTTTTCAAATCAGCAGATCATGGCCCTTGATATGGCTCTGCTGGACTTTCGCCGTCCAACCTGGTCGAGTCACTTAATCTTAGAACTGCCTCCGTGCAACGAATCGGTTTTAGAAGCAGCAAAGGAGAACCTGTGCATGGATGTGCTTTGCAAGCAAGTGCTTTGTTCTTAAGCTCTTCCCATGGATGGCGTGTTTCCCAGTCAGCCGTGGCTTCATGGAGCCAGTGCTCTGTCCTGTGGACTCCCTCTGGTCTACACTGAGGGAACACAGCGCAGTTCTCTCTCCTGTCTGTCTTGAGAGAGCTTCCATTTGTCTTTGTGACCCTAGGGGCGACAAAAGATCAAAAGATCGCGGCATCTCGACCACCCATGAACCTTTCCACAGTGAAGTTGGTGCCTGTCTCCTCAGCGCTTCGCTGTGTGCTTGGTGAAGTTGGTGCCTGTCTCCTCCTCAGCGCTTCGCTGTGTGCTTGGTGAAGTTGGCGCCTGTCTCTTCCTCAGCGCTTCGCTGTGTGCTTGTTTTCCACTTGTGCTTTGGTGTCTCACCAGTGAGAGTCCCAGAAGGTTATGAGGGCACCACCGAGGATGCAAGGGTACTCAGGGCAGGACACAGCACTGAGAAAGGTCTTCTGCCTTGATTTGTGGTGGATTTAGGAGGGAATAGCTGGTCTTAGATGTGTAGCTTTATTCCAGTGATTAGTGGTCTCTGGGGCCAAGTAAGGGCAGCTACTGCTCCATCTTGCAATGGATAAGGGGTAGCAGAAGGGCTGGAGGCCTTGTTAGACTAGAGCGAATCCTTGCTGACAGGAAGTAGTCTTAAGGTGTGTAGAGAGCATTCTGGTAGCATCTCCCCTGTGGTATCTGTCTCCTGCGGAGCAACCTTCAAATGCAACCAGAGGTGCCCAGGGCTTTGATGTTCCCAAGAGCATCCAGCCAGGATGCTTTTAGTTTGGGTATGAGAACAAGCTTGGGAGACACAATTGAGCTAGGATACAGGACAGGGACCTGCCCTTCCTGATCCAGGCTCCGAGGAGAGCTGGCTTTAACTGAGTGACTCAGGAGTGCTGATCTGTCTGCCTCCTTTCTGCCACCTGAGTGACTTATCTTTTGTTTCCTTTGGTAACAAAACCAGCAGGCTATCTGTGAGGAGTCATCCTGTGACTGTAATATGTACCTTTGAAGAGCCTGTATTTTGTGATGTGTCTTCTTGTGTGTGTGCGTGTTTGCACGTGTGTGATGGTGAGGAGGAAGCACATAAGTTCATCTGTGCATGTATGGTGTGGAGGAGTAGGCATGCCAGATCACATGTGCACACTATCTGATAGAGAAGAGGAGGTGTGTCAGATTGCCTGTGCGTTTGTGATGGTGAAGGGGAAGGGTGTTTAATCAACTCTCTCTCTCTCTCTCTCTCTGTGTGTTTGTGTGTGTGTGTGTGTGTGTGTGTGTGTGTGATGAAGGGGCATGTAAGATCAATAGTGCATCCATCAACTTTGACCTTATTCTTTTCTACAGGAGACATGGGGGACAAAGGACAGAAAGGCACTGTGGGCCGCCATGGAAAAATTGGTCCCATTGGCGCAAAAGGTATTTGTGACACACATCTCTCTCTATACTCCCCACTAGGCTCAGGGTGTCTGAGAACAGCCACTGACTGTGCCACTTTGCCTGGGGCTCTTGTTTTCATGTGTCACCCTGATAAACTCTGTCACAGTATTCTCACTCCAGGGAAACCAAAGGGGTTGCTGGCTCTGTGAGCATCAGGGTGGGTGGAGTCACACCAGCCTGCAGCACTTACGGAGCAGACTGTTTAACCTCCTGGATGCTGGACTCAGATCCCAGATCTTCAGCTACACCTTCCCTAGCAAGCAGGATGAAATGATGAGAGGCTCACATGGTCAGGAATTTACCCCACATGTTGGGTCAGGAATTCACCCCACCCCCTAGGTTCATTTTCCCAGTCTTTTGAGACTGTGGAATGACTCTCAACCTTAACTGGACATAAGGTGGCACCAGCAAGTCTGAGGTTGGGAACTCCAGTGTCCGGCAGCACCTGATACTGCATGTGACTTGTGTGACTTTGGCAGGTTAGGCCTCCCTGTGGCTAGGTCATCAGGTACAAGGGAGTTAGCAGATAGCTGAATGCTGTACTGTCCTGTTTAATGTCCTTTGGTCTGCATTCAGTCAGCGGACATGTTCTGAGCCCTTGGACCCTAGGGGGACAAGATGGTCATGTAGCTTCCTGTGTGATCTCATTGGGGTCTGCCTGGGGTCCTGTTGTGGGTTGGCCAGGAGGAGACTGAGCTTTGGTGGCCAATAGCTGGTGAAGAGCTCTGCTGGCAATCAGAGGCAATAAAGGGATTTGGCTGCGGTCTTCTCAGCTCTGCCCACTGGGTTCTTGTACTGAAGCAGGTTGACTCTTGGCCCTAAGAAGCCTTGGTCTGAAGTCTGAGCTGTGAGCTGGTTTGGGTGGTTTGTCGTGACCCACACCATGGATCTGCTGCGGCCCTGTGCTGTCTTTTCAGAAAGAGACCATTGACCCAGAGTGTTGGGAGGTGGGCACTCGCTGTCCCTTCTCTGGGAAGGACCTGCTATCAGACGTCATCTGGACAAGCTCAGAGTGCTGAGGGATATCTTCCTGATGAGCATGGAGTATTGAGGAACTTGCAGGCTATAAAACCTTTACAGAATCAAGATAAAGGATCAGTCTCATAAAAACTGCCATTTCAACTGTTCCAGCTGCACAGTTCAGTGGTGCCAACACATTCGCAATGTGATGCAACCGTGCCCGCTGCTTCCAAAAGCCTTTTATCGCTCCATGGAGACGCTGCACCATTAAGCAGTAACTCCTTCCCTCCTCCCCAGCTCTGACAACCCAGAGACTGCTCTTTGTCTTTGTGAATTTGCCCATCCTGCGTATTGTGCAATGGGCTTTGCCCTCTGTGGTCACCTTGTTGCTCTTAGTACAATGCTCTCCGAATCCATCGTGGAGCAGTTGCCAAAACTCCCTTACTTTAACACTGAATAACACCTACTTCATAGATAAACCATGTTTTTGTTTTTCTAAGTATTCTGAGAATTCCTTCCCCAGGGAGACATAAATAAGGTCTACCCCTCCCTCCTAAGGTCCCAACAACAAACCAATGTACTGTCCTACCAAAGTCCAACCTAGAGGACAAATGGATTTATTGGGCTTATAGGACAGGGGTTACTTGCAGAACTGTGGGGGACCCCAAAGCAATGACACTAGAGAGTCACAATGATGGAGTCCCCCCCTTCTATGGAAAGTTAACCTTTGCTAGCCTACATTCTCTGGAACTCCTGAGACCCCAAGGTCACATGAAGTCAGGGAAGAACTACATGTAAATGGCTGGCAAGGTCCAATGACCCTCCCCATTCCCCCATTAGTCATGATCTGATAGCATCTTGCAAGTAGGCACAACGGGTATGATGAAGATGGTGGGTGATTTGTTCAGAAAACTGAGTTCTGTACTACGGTCTCCCAGGCTGTGGGCATTCAGGCCATCTGTCCCCATTGGCTGCTGTGGACAGTGCTGTAATGAGCAAGGGGAAGACAGAAGGGATATGTATTCTTTTCTACACAGCATGTGTGCTGGGCACATCTCCAAGTCTCATATGGAGACCAGGACCACCTTGATTTGGCTTTGATTAGTTGACTGGCTTTGTTTCTGGTTAGGGCTGTCCTCTTGTGTCCTGGTCAGGCTGAGAGTCTCATGATCTTCAAGCCCCTGACAGAACATAGAGGACTGAGATGGGCAGGGGCTGCCTAAATGCTTCCTTCCTTATACGCATGGACTGTGAATCTAAAGATGTGGAGTCCTTCATGGAGACAGTTCTATATGTTAGTAGTTTTAAAATGACTGATATAGGCATGTGCGCGTGCGTGTACGCGCACGTGTGTGTGTGTGTGTGTGTGTGTGTGTGTGTGTGTGTGTGTGTGCGCGCACACACACACACACACCACACAACTTGATCTTTTTTTAAAAAAAGATTTATTATTGTATGCAAGTACACTGTAGATGTCTTCAGACACACCAGAAGAGGGCGTCAGATCTCATTAAGAATGGTTTCGAGGGGCTGGTGAGATGGCTCAGCGGGTAAGAGCACCCGACTGCTCTTCCGAAGGTGATAAGTTCAAATCCCAGCAACCACATGGTGGCTCACAACCATCTGTAACAAGATCTGGCTCCCTCTTCTGGAGCGTCTGAAGACAGCTACAGTGTACTTACATATAATAAATAAAATAAATCTTAAAAAAAAAAAAAAAGAATGGTTTCGAACTCCCATGTGGTTGTTGGGATTTGAACTGAGGACCTTCGGAAGAGCAGTCAGTGCTCTTAACCACTGAGCCATCTCTCCAGCCCACATTGCTCAATCTTATAATGGCTGGATAGCTCCATTGTTCTCATTGTGTTCTATACCAGTGTGTGTGTGTGTGTGTGTGTGTGTGTGTGTGTGTGTGTGTGTGTGCGTGTGTTGAGATTGATGGCAAGGGTTAAGAGAGGCTTCACCTACTTACAAAGAGGTTAGTCAGGAGTCCTGGTGTTTAGGTCCTTCTGTGATACTACACTATCTGGAGTGGATTCAGAGGAACTTGGGTTACAGCTTGGGATGATTAGTGTGCGAGTTTGACAAAGAGAACTTCCCGGCCCTGGCTATCCACAAGCTTACCCACCTCTCATTTTATGTTCATCTAGATTTTCCTGTTGTGCTAAGAGACATAAAGCTGGCCTACTCTCATCTGCTCATAGTGTTAATGAAGCATACAGTGTTGCCTGTAAAACACTCCCCGAGGGGAGGAGTCAGAGCTGACTGCCATTATGGCATTGGCTGCTTCCCCCAAATCCCACAAAATGCAAATGTCCATATTTATAAAGAGCCGGAAGAGTAGGGTGATGGGGATTGAACCCAGAGCCTCAGACATGCCTGCTGAATAAACAGACGCTGAGCTACACCCTCAGCTTCAGTAAATACAAGTTTTAACTTGACACATTCTCATTCAAGAGATATCTTCCCCTCCTTCCAAAATGCTAACTTTAGTTTTTCTTTTTGCCTCTAGGTGAAAAAGGAGATTCTGGTGATATCGGACCCCCTGGTCCCAGTGGAGAACCTGGTATGACATAAAGGACCAAAAACTTAAAAAATCTATTAAGTTTATATTTTAAAAACATAAACTGTGGGGCTGGGGGTGATTGATGGTCCAGAGATTAAGAGCACTGGCTGCTTTTCCAGAGTACCTGGCTTCAATTTCTAGCAACCACAACATGTTGTAACTCCAGTTCCAAGGGGATCAGATGCCCCTCTTTTGGCCTCTGGGTTACTGTAGATGCACGTGGTGTGCAGACATAATGCAGGCAAAACACCCAAACACAAACACACCTCAGGGTTGTAATTGATCTGTAAGGCATCAATCATTCTGTGTGGCAGGCTCAGGTATACCTGCCCTAAAGGTTGGAACACTCATCTCCTGATCCTTCTCTCAGTAGATGCGCGCGCGCGCGCATCCTTCTTCCCAAAAACCAGTCCTGTGCATAACGGGTTTTTTTTTTCTCATAGGTATTCCATGTGAGTGCAGTCAGCTGAGGAAGGCTATTGGAGAGATGGACAACCAGGTCACTCAACTGACAACTGAGCTAAAATTCATAAAAAATGGTACGTTGGATTGAGGCCTTTCCCTTCCCTACTCCGCCCCTCCCCCTTCTCCCCGAAGCTGGACAGCAGTGGCTTCCATGTTCTGCTGCTCAGCGCCCAACCGCCCCACCGCTGCCCGTGCCTGTGGCTGTGGTGTGGTGGAGTGCGTTGAGTTTGTTTATAGAAATGCAAGTGCTGGCTTTCAGCACTGCCCTCCCCTGCAGCTGTTGCTGGCGTGCGCGAGACTGAGAGCAAGATCTACCTGCTGGTGAAGGAGGAGAAGCGGTACGCAGATGCCCAGCTGTCCTGCCAAGGCCGAGGGGGCACACTGAGCATGCCCAAGGACGAGGCAGCCAATAGCCTGATGGCTTCATACCTGGCACAGGCTGGCCTGGCCCGTGTCTTCATCGGCATCAATGACCTGGAGAAAGAAGGTGCTTTCGTGTACTCGGACCGCTCCCCCATGCAGACCTTCAATAAGTGGCGCAGCGGAGAGCCCAACAACGCATACGATGAGGAAGACTGTGTGGAGATGGTGGCCTCAGGTGGCTGGAACGATGTGGCCTGCCACATTACCATGTACTTCATGTGCGAGTTTGACAAAGAGAACTTGTGAGAGCCGACGGGGGGGGGGGATGGCTATCTGAACCCCACCTTTTATAGACACCAGCGGCCACAAACTAACCCTGAGCACCAGTTGCCATGTCTGCGGGTTCCTCTCTGCATGGAAGTGCAGGGCCTCCTTGACAGTTGGAAGGGCTGTTTGAACCGTAGGAGGGGAGAAACCTTGTTTCCGTTGCTGTTCTAAATAGGTGGCATATTATCATCCTGGCCAGATGTTCATTATGAATAACCACTCGGAAAGATGCTGAGAAGCTCTCGTCTTGGTCCAGCCACAAAACATTTGTTGCAGCAGTCATCAAACAGTGGCTATAGGCACAGGAGCTGCCCACCCTATACACTACACAAAAAGTGCCCAGGTGGTGACCAATGTTTCTATAGGTTACTCTGTCACATAGATTCCTTTCACTATTATCCAGGTAGGAAGATGGCTGCTCTGCTTCAAATCCATATGTCAGGAAAACAAATAAATGCTCTGATTTCTGCTATGGGATGTGTGGTGTTTTTGTTCTATCTCCTTCATTAGCTGTTGATGTGGATAAAGCAAATCACTCTGAAATACAGTGACCTAGAATACGTACTACCAGGAGTCTGTAGAATAGGGATTCAAGTGAGGCTCAGCAGGTCTGTCACAGCGAGAGCTGGCTCACACCGTTGATTTAGTAGGGTTCCACGCCTCTCAAACGATAGAGTGGAGAGCCTTGGCTTCTCTCTGGCTGGTGGGGAGCAGAGGCCACCACAGTCTTTGCTAGGTGCAGGTCCCACTAAGGCACGGCTCAACACGGCAGTAGCAGTGATCAGAGCCGTCAGGGGAGGGGTTGGATGGAGCCTGGAGACCAAAGCCCCACCCATCCTGACCTGGCTTTGGAGCTCTGCGGAGAATGAGTAAGAACCTTCACTTTCCCCCTTTTATATGTCAGAATCTTTAGTAAACAAACAACTAACCCCTCACTTCCCAAAGAATATATATCATCACATGCAACCCAACCTGGGATGGGGAAGAGAGTGAATTATGGTAATAGGCTCCTGGAGGGGAGCTAGTCTTTCTGTGAAGCTTCTAGGGAGCTCCTTGCTGCTCTATGCTCTGTATAATTTTCTTCTTCCTCTCTCTCTCTCTCTCTCTCTCTTAAAGGATTTCTCAAGACAGGATTTCTTGGTGTAGCTCTGGCTGTCCTGGAACTTGCTCCAAAGACCGGGCTAACCTCAAACTCTCAGAGATCCCCCTGCCTCTGTCTTTCAAGTGCTGGGATTAAAAGCATACACCTCCACAGCCAGGCTGGATAACGTTTTTTTCTATTGGCGTGTGTGGGTAGGTGGGGGAAACTTCCTGGATGTTGAACCCAGGGCCTTACACAGGCTTTACCTGCTCCATTCAGGCTTAGACCGCTCCATGAAGGATGTGTGTATAGCAGGCCAACTTGGAAGATGAAATTGATGTCTCCCTTGTATCTCACCTTACAGGCACAGAAGAAAGATGACATGGTGCTGGGAACCCGTGAGTGCATCCCCACTGCCATGTCCCAAAGGATGCGCCTGCCTCTAGGGGAAAGGGTAGGCGTGCTGTTGCTCATTACAGTGGGTCCAGGTCCCTAGAGTCAACCCCCCTGTACATTAGCGCTCTGAGTGCTAGTTCCACGTGCTTTACTTGAGTCCTGTAGAGACGGAGTGTGGCTGTGAACAATGCAGTCCTTTGTCTCCAGGAGTCTTGTGCTTCCTGTTGGCAATCATGATACTGAGAGGGCTGACACGGTGGCTTGGAAAGAGGCACCTCAGACTTTCATAGTTCTTATTATCCATCTCTCTCTCTCTCCTATCATGTATGTATGTATGTATGTATCTTCTATCTATCTATCTATCTATCTATCTATCTATCTATCTATCTATCTATCATCTATCTATCTATCATCTATTATCTATCTATCTATCTATCTATCTATCTATCTATCTATCTATCTATCTATCAATCTATCATCTATTACATCCCCACTGCACTTTCCCCTCACCCCTCTCCTCCTAGCCCCCTTCCCCGTCACCTCCCCTACTCTTTCTACCCCGTCTACTCCTCCTTTCTCTTCAGAAAAGGACAGGCCTCCCAAGGATATGAAACAGCAGTGGCATATCAAGTTGCAGTAAGACTAGCCACCTTCTTTCCTATTAAGACTGGCCAAGGCAACCTAGAAGAGCATTCCAGAGGCAGGCAAAAGGGTTAGAGATATCCCTTACTCCCCGCTGTTAGGAGTTCCACAAGAAGATCAAGCTATACAACTGTAATGTAACGTATGTGCAAAAGGCCTAGGTCAGATTCATGCAGGCTCCCTTGTTGGTGGCTCAGACTCTGGGAGCCCCTGGGAGCCCAGGTTAGTTGATTCTGTTTCACAGTTCTTTTTTTTTCTTTTTCTTTTTTTTTTTTTTGTTTTTGTTTTTGTTTTTTGAGACAGGGTTTCTCTGTGTAGCCCTGGCTGTCCTAGAACTCACTTTGTAAACCAGGCTGGCCTCGAACTCAGAAATCCACCTGCCTCTGCCTCCCAAGTGCTGGGATTAAAGACGTGCGCCACTACCGCCCGGCTATTTCACAGTTCTTGACGTAGGTTTTTCAAAATTTCTTTGGAAGCCTCTTCAGGCACTGTGGTTTTATGCAGCGTTATCTTCTAAGTAGAACAAACTACGCCATCATAAATATAGTGTCTGATTGGCAAAGCTCATCACAGTTAGGCTGGCTGACTGTTGACATTCCCTTCTAGCAGGTGTGGAAGGTCATTGGCCTGAGTATCCAGCCACTCCTCTCTGGCCAGCTATATGCAATTCTGTTCTAACTGCAAGTATTTTAGGGTCTCTGGGAAGAGCTAAATTGTGTGGTCTGAGAAAGGACTAGGAAAAGGGGGCACCACCATCCATGCTGGGTGTACACTGTCTAGTTTGTCTGTTTTAGGGTCACCTACATCTTTGCACATAACCCCTCTCCCATTAAATCCATTATTTCCCCAGCATGAACATGGGTGGAGCTGAACTATGCCATTGGGATTTTAGATGAGGTGGGGGCAGCGCTTAGATACATTCCCTAGCTTCCCTTTCTCACTGGGGAGAAAATTCTTGTAACACGTGAGCTGAGAGGTTCCTGGTTTGTTTGGGAGAGGAGGTTCCTGTCTTTGTAAGTGGGAAAGTGGAATAAAGCAAAAGGTGCCCAGATGCTTATCTGAGTGACAGGAGGCCTCGTGTGACAGGAGGCCAGAAGTCACCAGTCTGCTGCTGCTTCTGGCTCTAACTTTTGACCTGGAGAGGCCTGCCTGCCTTTCTCCCTGGTGGTCCTTCCCTTGGTACCACCCACATCAGTCCTGTTGATCTGAGGGCTTGTTACTTAACATTTCTTCAATGCATATCCTTGCTATGGCTGGTCAGCATCACAGCTCCATCCTTTTAGAGTGAGCCATGAACTGGGGGACGATACCATGCCTGGGGGACAATGCTGTTGGCAAGTCCTCAGAGATTTCAGTCTTGATCTGGCATAGCCGAGCCTGTGTCCATTTTCCCAAAGGAAGCCGAGTTCCCCGCTCCCCTGTGTTCTGTTCATTGGAATCCCCTTCAGAAAAGACAAAGATAGGTTGGGGCACAGCTTGTGTGAGCACCTTTGAGTATGTATGTGCACATTTTGATTAGGTGTTGGTAGGAAGAGTGGAAACCCCCTCTGGTCTCTGAATCTATCTTGTTCCACGAGCGGTTTGTCTCTCAGTAGTCAGTGGTTTGCCTGTTCTGGCTTCTCTGAGGGTTGACATCCTAGACTGGGCTTTGGGGACTTCTTCTCCCAGTGAGCTTACATGCTATTTCCACAGATTCATGCTCCAGACAGGGCTGCACTTGCATCCAGCCTCCTCATCAAGTGGACTTGTCGGACATTATCTGAAGGAGAGACCAACCAGGAAATTGGGCTCCACCCTTATGATTTTGATTGGCAGCTCTCAGGTCAAGCCTGGAAGCTTTCTGCAGGAGAGGCAAGGGAGGGTCTGCTGAAGGAGAAGCAGCAAGTCAGGGTGAGAGTGCCAGGTGGTCTAGCCTCATCCCTTACAAGTCTGTCTCTCAGCGGTCAGTGTGGAGAACAGCATCCTTCTCCATCTTCCCTCTTAGGGGCGGAGTTAGCTGTCGAGTGACTGGGCTGCCTTCAACGTGCAGCCCAGAGAGTGAGCCTTGGAGTCCTCTGAGCCAGAGTGCTGCGGTATAACCAGGTAGAGAGTCACCAGGGGAAGCCCTCTAGCCTAGTAACGTCTTGACATATATGCCAGCCAAATGGGAAAGGGACTCTACCCAGGTTCAGTTAAACATTCACAGTGTGTGAGCCTGCTCTGCTCCAGGTTGGGGTGGAGGATGGGCATGTTTTCTGACCCAGGTTACCCTGGAGAGCACCGAGGAGGTGTCTACATCTCCCTGCTCACCCATGGCATCTGTTGCCCATGAAATCTTTCCCTTGTCTCCCGTCCACCGATCCTGGAGGCGAGGGTGAGCCTTGGAGTCCTCCGAGCGAGTGTGCTGCCGTATAGCCAGGTAGAGAGTCACCAGGGAAGCCCTCTAGTCTAGTTTTCAGTGCTCCGGGGCTGCCTGGGGGAATTTTTATCTTCCTGTACAGTGGGATCTGTCTGCCCTCCCTTCTCACCTACCCTTCCCTTCTCCAACATGAATGCCTTGACCTCTTTCAGTCAACTTGAACGAGCAGCTGTATGTTCATAGCAGCTGGCCCAGCCACGCCCCAAGCTGGGATGAGACATACATATTTTGCATTACAATTCATAACAGTAGCAAAATTACAGTTACAAAGTAACAACAAAATAATTTTACGATTGGAAGTCACCACAACATGAGGAACTGAATTAAAGGGCTGCAGCAGTAGGAAGGTTGAGAACCATTGGTCTAGGGTGTCTTTTTTTTTTTTTTTTAAAGATTTATTTTATTTATTATATGTAAGTACACTGTAGCTGTCCTCAGACACTCCAGAAGAGGGCGCCAGATCTCGTTACGGATGGTTGTGAGCCACCATGTGGATGCTGGGACCTGAACTCATCACCTTCGGAAGAGCAGTCGGGTGCTTCTACCCGCTGAGCCATCTCACCAGCCCGGTCTAGGGTGTCCTACAAACTTACTCTTACATACCTAGGCTTGCATCCGCATTAATACCTAACTGGAACGGAAGGTGAGCCAGAGCTCTGCTCTGCACACTGCCTACTACCTTATGGGAGATTAGAAGTACCAGGCACCGTGTAGTTTCCTCTGTTAAGCTCCATTTAGGCAAATTTGTGTTAATATAAAACATAGCAAAGGCGTTCTAGCCATTGTTTGTACTTGGTACATTTACATTACGGCGACTGTTTTGAAGCAGATCAGGTTGGGTACAAACACCTGGGCGCGGAGCCAGACCTCCGTCCTGAATTCCCTTTCCGAGGTTCAGGAGGGAACCTCAGTTCAGACCGGGGGCGGGTGGGGGCGGGGCTGGCGGCGCAGCAGGGCTGTGGCGGCTCAGGCGAGAGCTGAGATTCATTAGGTGCCGCAGTGAGGCGTGACCGGAAAGCTGGCGTGGGTGTCCTCTTTAGAATCCTCTGAGGAGCTCAGGCTGAGATAAGATGAGCAAAGAGACTGCCTCAGGCAGTGGGTCAGGGATGTCAATCCATGGTGTCACACTGCCACCCAGTGGGAAAGATGGTGAAAGCCAGAGAAGTTTGCCCAGCTAGAGGAGTGCTGGGGCACTAGCAAATATTTCTCTGGTCGGTTGGTCTATCCATCTGCCTGTCTGTCTCTCTTTCTCTCTCTTGTGCATGTGTTCAAGAACGAAGGAGAACGACAGGGAGAAAAGGAGGGAGAGGGAGAGTCAGTAAGAGGGAGGGAGAAGAGAGAGAGAGAGAGAGAGAGAGAGAGAGAGAGAGAGAGAGAGAGAGAGAACAAAGAGTGGCAAAGCAATGGGGAAGGAGAACTTTAGCCTAAGAGGGAACCCCAAGGCCATGGTGCCCTTCTTCAGAAAATGGCTCTATCTGTACCTATCTCTGTGGTTTTCCACCCTCAAGGGACCACTGAAGTGTGTTTGCACAAGCCTAGTGGCCATTTAGGCAGAGCGAATCTAAAGCTAGTTAGAAACACACTGGTCATGGCTGTAGGTGGAGGGATGTGGCATGTCTAGATTTCATGGCTAGCACCTTGAAGTCCCAGTGCAAACTTCCACCCAGGCTGGTGGAAGAAATCCTGGGAGAGATGGATGTAGGGTACTTCTGCTCTGTACGGTTCAGCTCCATCAGTTCTTTCACGGGCAGCCATTCACCTGGCTGTTCCAGCTGATCCAGGCTTGGACAGTCACTCTCCTCTCTAGCCTACATGTCACACAGTGACTGAAGGATGTCTGGGGACCCTGAGAGCAAATTCTGTTATTGTGTGCCCACAGGGGAATGTGGCCGGGAGGAAGCGGAGCCCTGCGCTTTCCTAGTTTGCTTCTCTGTGGCTGTGATAACACCACCAGAACCAGCTTGAGGAAGAAAGGGTTTATTTGGCCACAGGCCACAGTTCATCATGAAGGGAAGTTAGGGCTCAAGCAGGAACCTGGAGGCTGGGACTGAAGCAGAAGCCACGGAGGGATGCTGCTCCCTGGCTTGCTCAGCTTGCTTCCTTACAGATTGCAAGACCACCTGCTCAGGGGTGGCACTACCCACAGTGTGCGGATCCACATCAATCGCACATCAAGAAAATACCACACAGACTTGCCTATGTGCAAACGTGATAGGGGCAACTCCTCAATTGAGATCTCAGGGAAATTCTAGCTGGAGTCCAGTTAAAAACATAAGCGTACAACTAACCACTGACCCAGTCAACAGGTTCAACCCAACTCACACGTCAGCAGACCTAATCCAAAGCGGATGCTACTTAAGCTGAAAGTAGAAAGATCCGTTTGGTAAATTCACACAGAAGTAAATTGTTGGGAAGCCACAGGGACAACCTGAAGCACCGGTTGCGGAAGGAACAAAACCCACGAATCACATTGCATACATTGCATGCAGGTCTGTGTGGGTTCCTTGTCTACTGTGGCTGTGGATGCTGTTGCCAGGCTGCTGAGGCTGTTGCCATGGAAGCTGGCTTACTGATGTGCCTGTACATCACTGCTTTCCCACACAGAGCCTGCAGGCAAATCTGTGTGTCTCGGTACCTGGGGTCAGGGCCACGTTTGATGCACAGATTGTGCACTGCACAAGTCCAAAACAAAACAAAACAAAAAACCCCCCGTCAGCTTGTGTGCATCTGTGCTCTGCTCTGGAGACAGAGGTCCTGGAAAAGCATGCATTATCCAGTTTCTGTTTTGGAAGGAAAGTCCCTAGTGGGATGGTGGCATCTATACACCCAATAATCATATATAGATTTTACTGTGTAACATCACTCCCACATCTATCTTTCCTTCCTTCCTTCCTTCCTTCCTTCCTTCCTTCCTTCCTTCCTTCCTTCTTTCCTTCCTTTATATTCTCTCTTTCCTCTCTCTCTCTCTCTCTCTCTCTCTCTCTGTGTATGTGTATGAGTATGTGTATGTGTATGTGTATGTGTATGAGTATGTGTATGTGTATGTGTATGTGTATGTGTATGAGTATGAGTATGTGTATGTGTATGTGTATGTGTATGTGTATGTGTATGTGTATGTGTATGTGTATGTGTATGTGTATGTGTATGTGTATGTGTAAAGTAACCTCAGGTGTTATTCCTTAGGTGCTGTTTACCTTGTTTTTTGAGGCAGTCTCTCATTTGCCTGAAGTTGGCTAGGCTGATTACAAGTACCACCACACTTGGCTTTGAAAAAAAAAAAGACATAAAGAGTTTATGTAAACGGATGTGTGCTCGATTGTGTGCAGCACCACATGTGTGCAGGTGTCTATGGAAACCAGAAGAGCATGCCAGATCCTCTAGAACTGGGGTTATAGGTGGTTGTGAGCTGCTTGATATGGATTCTAGAACCAAACCTGGGTCCTCTGCAAGAGTAGCCAGTACTCTTAGCCAATGAGGCATCTCTCTAGTTATTGGATTAAAATGCAAGGAGGTTCTGGGGGGCTTGAACCCATGTCCTCATGCTTGCAAAGCAAGGATTTTACTGAAAGAGTCATTGCTTGGGTCCCCGTAGTGACTTTAAACATGAACCATTTAAATTGTGAACCATCTAAATTGTGCAGGCAGCTGAGCTGTTGCCTCCTGGGAAGTGGGAGACCACAGAGGGACACTGCGATTGTTCCTCGGATGCTGTAGTCTGGCTCCAGAAATCCTTGCCTCTTGATAGGATGGAACTGAGGGTGTGGGTATGTTATGGGGCTCCAGGAGCAGCCTGTCCACCTGGGGACACTCCTCTGGGATTCTCCACTTCACCTTCTGTTTGTCTCCTTTCTTCCCTACAGATGGAGGAGGATGGGTGCTTGTGGTTGAGCACAGGGCCATTGGCTACATGTGGCCACCTACACGAGACTCAGCTCAGGAGACAGAGGACTTGGATTAACTCTCTTTAACTTGAATTGAGCTATATTTAATTTTAGATAGATATTTAATTTTAAATGCCCGGTAGCTACCCCACTGAATGGCTTCTAGAACCTGTTCCAAGGTGTGATCTCCAGCCAGCAGCTGCTGCAGTGTCTAGGAACCCATCACCTGAATGAACATTTGATTATAGGATCAGCTCTGGTGTGCTCTGTGGAGTTCTGGTGGCCTTGCACTGAGCATCCTTCTGTGGCTTTCTGCATGTCAGGGCTCAGGCTTAGTGAATCTAGCTGCTAGCTGGGTGTGATGGTCGATATGTGAGTATGTTTGTGAAGGCATTGCCAGGGAGGGCTGACTAAGGGGGAGACACATGCTGAATGTGGGGGACACCATCTCTTGGGATGAGGTCCTACATGGAATGAAAGGGAAAAAGGCCTCCGGGTATAGGCATGCTCTCCCTGCTCTGCTCCACGGTGACTTCTCCCATAAAGAATTCACTTCTGGGGCTGGTGAGATGGCTCAGTGGTTAACAACACTGACTGCTCTTCCAAAGGTCCTGTGTTCAAATCCCAGCAACCACATGGTGGCTCAAAACCACCTATAATGAGATCTGATACCCTCTTCTGGTGTGTCTGAAGACAGCTACAGTGTATTTATTTATAATAATAAATTGGCCCGGAGGGAGCAGGGACTGAGCAAACAGGGTCAACTGGAATGAGTGGGGTTAACTGGAGCGAGCAGAGGTCCTAAATTCAATTCCCAACAATCACACGAAGGCTCACAACCATCTGTACAGCTATAATGTACTCATATAAATAAATAAATAAATAAATAAACAAATCTTAAAAAAAAATCACTTCTGAAGCTCTGACCCAGTGCAAATCTTTTCTCTCTTGTTTATCCCAATATTTGGTCACAGCAACGTGAAGCTGACTAACACAGCAGGTAAAGGCCTTAGAACACAGGTACCCGGAGAATAAAGTCACATTAGATAGTTTATTACAGCTAGATGCTGCGGCTTGTGTTCTTAATGAATTCCACCTGGGAAGGGAGGCCCAGGAGGAGCACGCGGAGCCTTCAGGCCATTGGAGGAACTGAGTGCAGAGAAATGGGCTGAGTGTGTGCAGGCTCCGCAGGGACAGTGGGGACAGCGGGGGACAGTGGGCCAGACTTTCTTTCACATGAGCTTTTGTCTCTTCAAACACAGTAATCGGGATGCTTTTGCTTTTTGTGCCAACCTGACAGTCTGCAATCACCTGGTGGTGGTGGGGGCGGCGGCTAGTGATTTTCACTGAAGGAATGTTTACTACAGAATGGCCCGTGGGCATGTCTGTGGGGTATTGTTTTGCTTTAATTGTTGTGGGGAAGCCTACCCTACAGTGTAGGTGTTGGAAGCACCTGCTGATAGCTGTGGGGATAAGGACATGGAGAAAGGACAGCCTACTTTGTCTCCTGGATGGGCCTTCACTCCTATTGGTAAATTCATCTGCCTTTTTATTGCTGCCGCCACCGCTGCTGCTGCCGCCGCTGTCACTGATAACTGAGCTGGCTTCTTCTTGGCATCCAACTTTCCAGGAACCCTCCAGGCTGTTGGTGCCAGGTAGGGACTTCTGAGTCCCTGTCATGAACCGAATAACTACAAGATCCTCAAGTCTCTCTGGTGTGAGACAGCCATTATTTAACGACCCAGGCAATTGTGTCAGCCAATCTAATTTAATACATATTAATTTCATTGGCTCTGTTCCACCAAAGAACCTTGGTAAATGCAGGTTGGGTGCATATGTGGGAAAGGGCAGGTTGGCCCTTGGAAAGGGAGTCAAGGGAAATATGGAGGGGTCTGGGACAGAATATTCTGGGACAGAGCTGGTGGCTCTTGAGATGTCAGAAGTCCTTGTGCCTCTGTGTCTGGGTTTCTCAACGGCAGGGGGTGGGGGTTGGGCGGGGGGGGGGGGAAGCATCTGCTCCCAGGTGTGCCTGCTGTGTCTCTGAGCAGCCACCAGGTACCTTCCTCTCTGGATGAGGCTCTGGGTGGGGGTGGGATGCACTGAGCTGGGCTGGGCAGTGACACAGAGCATTACACGGATAGATATTCTTCTCAAAGGTCCCTGCAGGTCTTCACATTGCAGTAAATTTTGTGTACATATGCATTTCTTTGAGCATTGGGTCCTTGGTTTATAACAAATTCCCTCAACAGTCTCCCTTGTGTGTGTGTGTGTGTTTAAAGATTTATTTATTTTATGTATATGAGTGAGTATTCTGTAGCTGTCATCAGATCTCATTACAGATGGTTGTGAGCCACCATGTGGTTGCTGGGAATTGAACTCAGGACCTCTGGAAGAGCAGCCAGTGCTTTTAACCACTGAGCCATCTCTCGGGCCACTCTCCTCCCTTTAAAAGAATTTTTATTTTATTTTATGTATAGGAGTGCACTGTAGCTGCCTTCAGAAGAAGGCATCGGATCCTGTTACAGATAGTTGTGAGCCACCATGTGGTTGCTGGGAATTGAAGTCAGGACTTCTGGAAGAGCAGTGAGTGCTCTTAACTACAGAGCCATCCTCCAGCTCCCAAGCCCTTGTGTTTTCTAGGATGTCCGAGGCAATTGCAGGGTGTATCTGTATTTTCTGAATAAATAAACAGCTGGGTGGGACGGTGAGTGTTTCAGCCATCAGAGAGGGAGTATGGTAGGATTGGCTTAAGGCCCTGGGATCAGTAGGATTACACATGCAGAAGGGAACAGGCCTGCTCCCGCCATGGTCCCTTGGTCTCTTCAGGGACAAGCTGTTCCCTCGGCTCTATTTCTTATACCCCTGTGACATCACAAAGGAAGGTTCTCTCTGTCCTCTATAAATTCTAATGTTGCTGGTGCTAACGCTTCAAAGCACTGGACTGTGGGGAGAGAGACCTTCAATCCTGAACACTGGGATCTGGACTTTTGGGTGAGGTTGGAGATCTGTTTATCATGTTGAATAATTTGTTATGTCTGACGTTGGTATTACCAAGAGAATGAGGTAGGAGAAGGGAGGAAGAAGTCCTGTCTCTAAGAACACCAGATCCTTTGTTGGGGGAAAATAGGGTGGTGGCCCTAGGCACTATTATCAGTATGGAGTTCTAGGGCCCAGCTAAGGACTGAGGAGGCTTCATATTCTGGCTTTGGTCCTTGTCCTACTGGGGTTTAAGTCATCTGACTTAAAACATCTAAACATGGGTCAGGCTTGGTGGTGTACACCTTTAATTCCAGCACTCAGAGGGCAGAGACAGGCAGATCTCTATGAATTCATGGCCAGCCAGTCTCCAAAGTAGGTTCCAGGCCAGTCAAGGCTACTCAGAGGGACTCTGTCTCAAACAACAACAACAACAATAACAACAACGACAGCTCAACACTGATGTGAAGGACGCCCAATGCTATGGTTTAAACAGAAATATGCCCTGCCCCGTCCTGTCCTGCTCCGCCCTGCCCCAGTAGTCCTGAATCTGCATACTTGTCCCAGCTGGCCATACTGTCTTAGGAGGTTATATAACCTTGGGATCTAGGGCATAAGTGATGGATGCAGGGCTATGTTGAATTCAAAGACACAGGTAAGAGCAGAGGCAATCACTCACTATATAGTACAGACTGGCCTTGAACTCATCATGAGCCTCTTGCCTCAGCCTGCCGAGTGCTGGGGTCACAGGTGCACACTACCACACCTATGCAGCTCTGCTGCTCTATGGCCAGAACTCTCCTCTGTTGCCTCAGAATCTGCCTCGGCTCTCTCAAGCTTTGTCTCAAATGAGCAATGCCCTTCTTCAGATCACCCCAAAGTTCGTTCTTCTGGCAAAACTTCTTAGAACCTGACAGTAACATCCTCTGGATTTCTTTTTTAACATGGGATGATTCTAAGGCCAGGATAACCTCCTCTATTTGGGGGTGGGTGGGGCAGTCCCTCTCCAGCTTCCCAGACTCCAATATGAGTCTAGGGCATCCATCACTTATGCCCTAGATCCCAAGGTTATATAATCTCCTAAGACAGTATGGCCAGCTGGGACAAGTATGCAGATTCAGGACTACTGGGGCAGGGCGGAGTGGGACAGACTCATATTGGAGCAGGCTCTGCCTGTGACACTTCCCTCAGCAGAGGTACTGCCTTAGTTACTGGCCTGTGTCTTACTCTTGGTGGCTGGGAGTGTACGTGGGCAGCAACCAGGACCCGTTTCAGCATGCCACTGGCCTTAGGGGTGGCTGCTGCCTGGTTTCAGTAGCAGCATGGTATTTAAACAGATGTCAGGGAGTGTCACTACTGTGACTGTAGACTGCCATTTTGGGCTTTTCTGAGAGAAGGAGAGTGGAGGAGGTGTGGGGGATTGGAAGGGCTAGAGGAACTATAAATGTCTCCCTCTCTCTTGGACCTTAGCTGATTCTTTTATTCATTCTTTGGTCATATTCCTCCCCACAGAATCCTCTCTTGTCTCCTCCTTCTCACTGAACGACTTCTGCAGAAGTCTCACTCCTATTTTCATGTCTTTAAAAATGACTAATGCATTTAATTAAGATTGTTGGCATGAGCACTTGCAAGCGTGTGTGTGTGTGTGTGTGTGTGTGTGTGTGTGTATTTGTTTGTGCATGTATGTGTGTGGAATGTACATGTGACTGTATGTATGTGTAAGCATGTATATGTATGTGTGAATGAGTGTGTATATGCACATTTAAATGAGTATGTGTATGTGTATGAGTGAGCATGTGTATGTGTGAAAATGTAGGAGTATGCACGTATATGTCTATAAGTGTGTTTCTCTTTTTTCTGTGTGAATGTGTGTATGTGTGTATATTTGAGTGAGCATGTGTATGTGTATGTGTAAGAATGTGTGTGTGCATGTATGTGTATGAGTGTGGATACACAAATGTGTATATGTGTCTAAGTGTATGTGTGTGTGTGTGAGTATATGCGAATGTATGAATTATTTCTTGAGCAAGGGAAACATCATTGGTTACACTGAGGAATATGACTTCCTCTCCTCTGCCAACCATTATGACTAGCTCCTTGGGGTATGGGTGGGTGACCTGGGCCAGTGGGCCATTCTTCATTGACAGAGAGAGAGAGAGAGAACCAGGAGACCAGACGATAAGAAGGCAGGTAACTGTGGTATCAGAAGATCTTTCCAGGGGAGAAATGGGACAGTCAACAGAAACTATCACACAGTGGGGCCAGGTCAGCAGGAAGATAATCATAAGGGAAACATGGCTTATCTCTAGACTATTACAGAGAGAGAATACTGTGGCCAGTGGCCTTGGGACTGATATCATAGCTCCTTACAGAGAAGAGATGGGGTCTCAGGGTCTGAAGCCACAGCTTCCCCAAGGCCCTGGCCCTAGGCTACTACTACTGGCTGTATTTCTTCTCCAGACATCAGGGCTTCAGGGAAAGCCTTGAACAGCCCAGCCCTCAATGGGTGCGGTCCAGGCCCAGAAGGACTTTAGTGCTTCTAAGACAATATGGAAGATAGGACTTTTTGGCTAAGGGAGCTGACAAGGTTTGGAAACTCCCCGCATCCTGAAGCTCCGAGTGTTTGCAGATCTTTATTTTGGTAACAACTTTTCTTGGTTGGGGAGTCTGAGGGAGTGTTGATTTTGAGGGTGTTTTTTTTTTTTTTTTTTTTTTTTTTTTTTTGTTTTTTTTTTTTTTTTTTTTTTTTTTTTTTTTTTTTTTTTTTTTTTTAGAAATTCCAATGTCTTAAATATTTTTTTTGTTTATTTTCCTTTTAGCATTCTATATAGACAGAGGTAAAAGAAAATGAAACATAAATGTAAAAAGTCTTAAAGATTTCCATCTGTAATGTAATAACACCTATATTCTCCCACCCTCACCCCAGACAGGGTTTCTCTGTATAGTCCTGGCTGTCCTAGAACTAACTCTCCTTTTAGACCAGGCTGGCTTTGAAATCAGAGATCTTCCTGCCTCTGCCTCTTGAGTGCTGGGATTAAAGGTGTGTGCCACCCTTTTTTGGTGGCAATAACATGTTGTCTGTGGCTGTGGTTTGGGGAGGGGGGAGGCTCACAATTCTATGGTGCATTTTATCTTCTAGTTTTGGGTAATATGTTACTCTTTGAAAGAAAAAAATGAATGGACGCATGCAAGATTCAAAGTAGATTGCATTCTTCATTCTCATAAAGAGCCATCCCAGGGGGGATGGCTGGGCTCACCTTGATCTCAGGGTCCCTGGAGGACCCAGGAATGCTCCTGTGAACAGCACCACCTGGTGGCCTGGTCAGGACAGGACTCCTGGCAAATGCTTTTCAGACTATGTATGCCTTGGGTTCCCTCAGGCCAGGGACATTCCTGGCAGTCAAATATCAGAAGCTCAGCAGCTCCCCTTGTTCTCTGGTGTAAGACACCAGGCTCTGTCTGCTACCTTAGAAAGCATGCGGTGGGACATCTCAACTTTTTGGGCTTCAGTTTTCCCACCTGTACAGTAACGGAGCTGGGGAGGGATATTGATTCTCAGCCCGCTAATCCCAAGGCCCGTCAACACCAGCCTTGCTGTGTGTGTGTGTGTGTGTGTGTGTGTGTGTGTGTGTGTTTTCCAAGGAATTTCGTTAGTGGTTATTTACAGGAGCATGGCCACTGTACCAGTGACTATATATACATCTGAAGAAAATGTCTCTCACCACCCCAGAACCGATGAACTACCTAGAGAACTAACCTCAGAGAAGGGTGGGGCCTCACAGTCCATCCCCATTCCATGGCAGAATGCTGATGGGTCCATTCTTGTAAGGCTGCTGTGCTGTGAGGTCAGAAGTGCAAGGGTGACACCAGAGGCAGTCCCTCGTCCCTCCTTTCTCTGGATCTTAAATTTTTCCTTCCCTCCTCTTTCATGATGTACCCTGAGCCTTGGAGATGGTGACATTTATGGCTGTACACTCAACAGGTTACTTGTCTCCGACCAGTTATGAGCCTGCAGTAACCATCACTCACTGCAAAAGAAGCTTTTTTGGGCGGGGTTGGGCGGAGATCGGGCTGGAAAGATGGCTCAGTGATTAAGAGCACTGATTGGTGGCTCAAAATCATCTGTAATGGGATCCGAAGCCCTCTTCTGGTGTGTATTAAGAGAGTGACGGTGTACTCACATACATTGGATGAATAAAAGAAGGTTTTTGGCCAAAGCTGACAGCAGCATTACTCTCTAGACACAATTTGATGTACACATCTTATTCACTAGCAAAACAATAGCTTCCCTCCAGGGCCTGGGGCCTCCCCAGCCTTGGACTTCTGACAGGTTTAGAATACCAGACATCACTTCAGTCCTGTGAGCGCCAAACACAATAGAAAAGCAGATGATGTCCCTGTAATGATTGCCCAAATGGGCTACCCTGTGGATTCTGAGTATGTGTGTGGGGTGGGGCTTGGGCTGGGAGGCTTTAAAAGCTCAGAGGTGATCTGAAGAGACACACCAAGTGGGGAATCCAGCAGTGTCAGCGCTCACCCCACTCAGCGCTCACCCTGATCAGAGTTTACCTCACTCTGATGCCAGCATAGGGCGCTGAGGACAGGCAGGGACCGCTGTGGCTTACTATGTATTGTATGGAATATCAGGTTGAGCCTAGCCTAGAAAGACTCCATTAAATCAGCAATAACCTTGATCTGGGTTACTCCATTTTGAATAGAAGTGCCAACAAAGAATGACTGTACACCTTACCGAAGTTAACAGCTACCATCTGCCAGAACACCAGGAAGTACAAACTGATAAATGATTCATTTATGCTGATAAATAAACCTGAAAATATTCAAACCATATCATAAACACAGACACACGCGCTTATCAGTCACAGCAGATGGAACCCCCTCATGTGGGGCTGTAAAGAGGGATCACCCTGACACCAAAGTGTGGCAGGCATGCTGGCTTGTTACTTGTATTATCTGGGAAGATTGCCACAGTGCAAGGCTCCAGCTTCTGGCATGGGCTCTGGTGTGAGTGTCATTTCTTAACCTGTTTCAAAACTGCTGTCTTACTCTAGAAATTGAATAAATGGCTCTCATAGTGTGGTTGGATAAGAGGCCTGGGGCGGCTTCTTCTTCTTCTTCTTCTTCTTCTTCTTCTTCTTCTTCTTCTTCTTCTTCTTCTTCTTCTTCTTCTTCTTCTTCTTCTTCTTCTTCTTCTTCTTCTTCTTCTTTTGGTGGAAATCACCCCCACACCGTTTCTTGTGAGCTGCCTTTAGTCTGGGCATTCAGAGCTCCGGGATCAGGTTGTGTCTCCTGGGAACTTTACTTTCCCCTCCAAATAGCCCAGGGCTGGCAGATCTTGGGTCTGGTCTTAGGTTTGCAACTATCTCTCTGGATGTGCTCACCCACTCCTCACAGTGTAGGACGCCTCCTTTCTGATAAGTACAATGCCTCTCACCTCTCTTCCTTCCCAACCGTGTCCCTGCAGGACACCAACTGAAAGACGGACATTCACTGCCTGCTCTTCACTGTTAGCTCTCCACTTACTTCCTAAATCCTGTGAACAGGGTACCCTTTGCCAAGATTCCCCCTCCCACTTCCTCTATCTCCTCCCCTCTTTCCAGGATCACATGTAGCCAGGCTTGCCCTATACTTACCGTGTAGCCAAGGATAACCATGAACTTTTTATGTCAAGTGCTAGGATTGTAGTCATGTACCACCATTCCTGTTTTGAGGTGCTGGCGCCCAAACCCAGGGCTTCATGCACACACTACCAAGTCCTCTATGAACTTAGCCACCTCTCCTCACCCAAGCATTTCTTGCCTGAATTCCTACAGTATTCTATAACTTATGATTGCATCTAGTCCAGCTTCTCCTCACTGGCCAATGACCAGTCTACAGTGCACATCTGACTGTCCTTACACAGCAAATGAAACAGCTAAAAGGCATCTAATGAAACAGTGGAAACATATTCAGGTCCCCAGTGACCACCTCTGCTACCTCAGACTCAAGTTCACTTTCTGCTCATGCTGAGGCTGTGCCTCCCCATCCTTGGCTTGGTCAAGGGTATCTGGTGTTGGAAATGTTTTTAAAGGCTTTGAAAATCCATTAGTCAAGTCTGATGCTTGCTGAGGTCATTGGTGAAAGGGAACTGGCATAATGGTTGTTCTCTGATAACACACACGGAAATGATAAACACACCTATGTTTGTGGTAGAAACTTCTGTGGTGTGCATACTTACCTTGATACCCAGAACAGTAGTTACCAGCCACCTGTGTGCTCTAGACACATGACATGTTATAAATACAGCAAAGAAGCGGTATTTTAAATGATGCTAGATTTGATTTTCTTTCTTTCTTTCTTTCTTTCTTTCTTTCTTTCTTTCTTTCTTTCTTTCTTTCTTCTTTTCTTTTCTTTTCTTTTTTTATTTTTGTTTTTTTGAGACAGGGTTTCTCTGTGTAGCCCTGGCTGTCCTGGAACTCACTCTGTACACCAGGCTGGCCTCAGACTCAGAAATCCACCTGCCTCTGCCTCCCAAGTGCTGGGATTAAAGGCTAGGTTTGATTTTCAATGCTACATGAGTCATCTGGTTTCCCAGAGGAAAGCGTAAGTTTCTCCCTTCTTACCACTTGTACCCACTGCTGTGACTGGCAGCTTGCTTCTGTAGTTTAATATTCTTTGTAATACCCCCCACAGGGAGCCACTGATGAATTTTACAAGGGCCTGTTGGTTTTTCCTCTTCTTTTTGGGCATAGGATCTTATGTAGCCCAGGCTAGCCTTAAAGGCACTATGTAATAGAGGATAGTCCTAACTACTGATTCTCTTGCCTTTGCTGGGATTGCAGGTGTCTGCTTGGTTTATGTGGTGCTGGGATCAAACCCAGGGTTTTGTGAACACCACGTGAGCATTCTACTAACAGCACCTCCTTTGTGTTGCTTTTTCTCCACGTGACACATTTTAAACATGCATGGGTAGCAGGACTTCTGCTGTAGATGGAGCTTTGCCAGGGGAATGATGAAGGACTGTGTATTTCCCAGAAGTTACCATAAGGGTCTTTTTAAAAATAGCTTCTCATCTCTAGTGAACTTGTGAGCTGCAGTAAGTGAGCAGACGACAAATCTCAGAGAGATGGACAGGAGAAACTGCTCTCTCTGTTTAATTTATTGCTACCGATTTAAAACGCATTTTTACAATATTTTTGAGAATTTCTGCAGCGGCTTTTGCCTTTTTTTTTTTCCTGTGTATACACACAATCACATACACTTGCATGTACATGCACATGCATACACATACATACAAATGTACACACGTGCACACACATGCACATACACACAGGGCTGGGAAGGGTGCGTCTGCTGAGGGTACGAGCTGCAGAGGGCAGGGCTAGTGCTTTGCTCAGTAAAACTTGCTGGGTGGCTTCTCCATTTCCGTGGTGGCTGTTTGTCTTTAGGATGTCATGTTAGAACCTAGGTTGGCATTGAACTTACATAGCCTGAGCTGTGCTTGATCTTGCAGCAATCTTTCTACCTCAGCCTCTTGACTGCTAGGGATAACGGTTTGAGGCACCACCCCCCTTGGGTGCATAGTGGATAATACCACCAGGGCAGAAACATGACCTTGGCTTCTCTCCTCTGTCTCTCTCCATGTCTCTGTGTGGTATAACAATCTGTAGAACTTTGGTTGTGTCTGAGAGCATTCTAGCACCCACAAAAGTGGGGAAACACACCGCAGTGTGGACCCTCCATGAATCCCTCATCTGTATCCGCTCATGGTTGATAAGTCTTACCTGATTTGCTCATTTCCCTTCCTCTTATGTTGGGGGCAGTTCTGGGTAGAGCTCACCCCCCCCCCGCCCCCGAGTCAGGATCCACTTTGCGTCCTCATCTCTTCCTTCCTCAGGCTTACATTTGGCTTGAAGGAAGAGGAGGGAGGCGGAGGCATTTTAGGTTCTGCCTAAGTCACCGGGAGGACAGCATGCCGCTCACTGATCAGGGTAGCCACTGGGAGGACAGCATGCTGCTCACTGATCAGGGTGGGCACTGGGAGGACAGCATGCCGCTCACTGATCAGGGTGGGCACTGGGAGGACAGCATGCCGCTCACTGATCAGGGTGGGTGTGGGTGGTTTAGGATGCACAGGCTCTGGGTTGTAGGTCTCCAAGGGGAAGATATTTTGAGCTGGTGACCTACTGCTTAGGAGAGCGGTGACATGGAGATGGGTGGATGTGGCTGAACATAAGTCCTGAACATATTAGTCATGCTTTTGTAATGTTGAGGCAGGGTTGACCTCTCACCCATTTAATGACCTTCTGTGACTGATTTCATATGAAGACCTTAGATGTGGTTTGAAGGTGAAGTGTCCCCTCTAAGCGCCATGCTGTGGCCACTTGGTTCCCAGCTGTGGTGTGACTTTGTGAGTTTCTGGAGACTTTGAGGTACGGGGCCTAGCTAGAGGAAGTAGGAGGCTGGAGGAAGGTCCTCAGGAAATGTTACTGCCACTTCCTGTCATAGTTCTGTGCATCTTGATCCAGCATGACATAAACCTCTGTCACCTGCCCGTGTGCCTTGGTCTGAGTGAAACCTGGAGGCAAACCAAACCGTAAACGGTTTCTGTCAGGTCTTATATTGTTGCCACAGTGGTACAAAGTCACTAATATGTTAATTTTTATATCATTTTCTGTGTCCCAGAAAAGTGGGATTACAAGGGCCACCCACTAGTTTAGGGCTAGGGAGGCCCTTGGGCACCTTTGGACCCTCTCTCCATTTTACTATGCTTTCTCAACTTCAAAATAAGAGATGAGTTAGGCTCCTTGTTTTCCTGCTGACCTGAGTCCTCCAGGCCTGTGGCCTGGTCTGTGGCTGAGGCAGCATCTGCCCAACTGTACATGGCTCCCACAGTCTGCATGGCTCCCACAGTCTGTATGGCTCTCACAGTCTGCATGGCATGGCTCATGTTGCACTTGCTGCCTGGTTGCTCTAGGGTATTATTAAAAGCAAGTTGTTCTTGTTTATAATAAATGTTTCTCTTTTAGCTAATTGCGGTGGTTTGAATAAGAATGCCCCCTGTCCCCAGTGCTGCCTCCCACCCTCCCTGCCCCATAGGCTCATGTATCTGACTCATCAGAGAGCAGCACTGCTTGAGAAGGATTAGGAGGTGTGGCCTTTTAGGAGGAGGCATGGCTTTGTGGAAGGAAGTGTCTCACTGGGGGGAGGCTTTGAGATTTCCAAAGCCCATGCCTGGTCCGTTATGTTTCTCCCCTGCTGCCGGTGGATCTGGATGTAGAGCTCTCACTGGTTCTGCAACACCGTGTCTGCCTGCACGCTGCCTTGCTCCCCACCGTGATGATAATGGACTGAACCTCTGAAACTGCAAGGAAGCCCTAATCAAGTATTTTATTTTACAGACGTTACTTTGGTCTTAGTGTCTCTTTACAGCAATAGAATGGTGACCATGACAGTAATCAAGATGCAACATGGCCTAGCATGGCCTTGATTGAGATCTGTGTGTTAAGTGGTGTTTATTCTTACCTGTCTCTAACCTCCTGTCTGTTTTGGTTGCTTAACTCTCAACAAGGTGAAGAACAGTTCAGCCCTTCATTGCCTTACTCTGAGGGCACCCAGGCATGATTTCTGAGACCTTCTCACTCTTGAAACTTTCTGGCTAGTCCTGCCCTTCTCAACTCTAGGAAGCATGGCTGATACTCCAAAGGAGGGAAAATTGACCAGATTTCTGGACTTCACGCAGCTGATTGATTTGGCCTCTGAGTGCGTTGGAGGAAAGGTAAGCAAGACTCTCCAGGGCAGGAAGTTGATGTTAGTTAGGTTCAAACACTGAGGGGCCCACTCAGGCTACCTTGACCCAAAGTAAATTATAGACACCTAAAGTAATGAGCTGTGGAGTAGGCCCCGCACTGCCAGAGTTCTGAAGTGATGAACTGAATCCCGGGCAATTCTGGGCTAGGGCAGAAGTGCTCATATGTGTGATGTAGATATGTATGTGTGTGTGCATGTGTGTGGGTATGTGTGTACATGCATGTGCACATGTATGTGTGCATGTGTGTGAGCATATGTACTTTATGTATATGCATGTGTGTTGTGTGTGTATAACATGTATTTGCATGCATGTGTGTGCAAGTGTGCTGTGTGTATATAACACATGTGTTTGCATGCATGTGTGTGCATATGTGTCTATGTATGTGTACATACTGCATGTGTGTTAATAATATACATGTACAGAGACCATAGGATGATTCCAGGCATCCTGTCACTTTTCACCTTAGTTCTTTGAGACAGGCTCTCTCACTGAACCTAGAGATTGCCATTTTCCAGATACCCCAGCAGCCAGTGAGCCACAGAAATCCTCCTGTCTCTTCACCCCTGCACTGGGTTGCAGAGCCACATGGGCCACACCTGGTTTTTTATATCAATGAGAATTTGAACTAAGCCTTTATGTCCATTGTGAGGGCTCTTACCCACTGAGTCATATTTCCTATCCCCTATTTGTTTTTAAAGATGTTTGCTTTGCACTTATACAAAGTTCACTATTCCTCTGTGGTATTCTTATTTTTAGAGTGGAACACAGTTTCCAAAGTCTCCACATCCCTACCCCAAGCAGGTTCTAAAGGCCTATGAACCACATGGCCATGGTTGCCATAGCAACAGCCTTACTTCTATGAATTGATATCTTTTATTAGTTACTTTTCAAATTGCTATGATAAAATACCCGACAAGAAGCAATGAGGGTGGGGGTGGTTTGTCCATGATGTCAGGGAGGACTCCAGGGATGTAGTCCCCAACAGCAGGGTAGGGAGGGCAGCAGGGGGGGAGGGGAAGCTGTTCCCATTGCACTTACAGGGAAGGAGCAGAGCAGGTGTCCAGCTAGCTTGTGTGTTTTCACCCAGTGGTCCACAGTGTGCTTTACTCAGGGAGAAAGTGCTTCACTGCTGTGCAATGGAGCAGTCCTCGGCCTCACTCACAAGTGTGCTGCTTTAGTGGGGACATCACCAGGACAGTGTGCTCCAGCGCCGGCTTCCTGGAGCCAAAGGAACCATTTTGTAGGAAGAATGGTGGCCTCCAAAGCTGAGGTGTGACCCAGTGAGCCTTGTTTTCTCCCTTCCCTTCCCTTCCCTTCCCTTCCCTTCCCTTCCCTTCCCTTCCCTTCCCTTCCCTTCCCTTCCCTTCCCTTCCCTTCCCTTCCCTTCCTCTTTCTTTCTTTCTTTCTTTCTTTCTTTCTTTCTTTCTTTCTTTCTTCCCCCCCCCTCTCTCTCAGATGTGTTTGTATGTATGGACGTGTCTGTGTTTCATGTGTGTTGTATGTATGTATGGACATGTGTCTGTGTTTCACGTGTGTTGTATGTATGTATGGACATGTGTCTGTGTTTCATGTGTGTTGTATGCATATAATGTGTCTGTGTGCAGGAGTGTGTGCCCTCCGGTGTGCACAGGGGCCGGAGGAGGAGAAAATTGGATTTCTTCCTCTATGCTTCTTTACCACATTTCCCTTGAAACAGATCTCTTATTGAACCTGGAGCTTGCTGTTTTTTCTTTGGCTAGGCTGATGTCCAGTGTCCCTGGTGATCCTCCTGTCTCCACCGGCTTCCAGTGCTGGGGTGACAAGTGTATGTGCGTGGTCAGGCTGGATTTAAAAAAAATTTTTTTTTATGTGCTGGGAATCTAGACTCAAATCCTCATGCCTGTTCTCTCTTGCTCTTTTTTTTTTTCTTAAAAAACTTTAATGCTTGATAAAATAAAACAAAATTTTAGTACCATAGAAACCTTCTGACATGTACGATGACTTATCCATATGTACAACTTCAAAAACAAATGCTTCCAGCTTCAAGTGAAGTCATGCTGAACATCCAATCAGAGTCAAGCTGACGAAGTTTCCTGGGTGGCCAATGTGAGCCTTGGCTTGGAAGAACTTATATAGTTAAAAAGTACCAAGCTACCCCCTGCTCCACCCATTGATCTCGCTATAAAAGAACCCCAAGACTAAAAAAGGACACACAGGTTTGGTGGGAAGGGAAGGAGGGGTGGATCTGAGAAGAATAGAGGGAGTGAGAGAATATGATCAGAACATGTTTGTATGAGAATCTCGAGGAACTTTATAAGAGCTCCAGCCGAGAGGAGGAAGCTGGTTTATTTACTTTCCACCTGTGAGACATTAACATTTCTATCCAGACTGTGAAAGGGATTCAGAAGGAAAGAATGGGAAGAAATGATTGAGGAGGGGGCAGGCTTGAGACACAGATGCTTTGTAAGCATTGCAGGGAAACACCATGGTTTCTTCCCTCTTCCCCTCCAACATCAGCCCATAACACATTTTTTTTCCCTGCATCCCCTAATGTTTCGCTAGAGGGTGGAATAAAGTGTGTTTTAATTTATGGTAATTTCGTCTTGATTCCTTTTTCTTCTCTTTGTTCAGGTTTTGTTTGCGACGGATGACTTTTTCGGTCCTGCAGAGAATCTCATAAAGGTATGGCTACAGGCGTCCTCTGTGGAGAATGATCGGCTTAGCTGAAGCTCTGCGGCCGGCCCTGTACACTGAAACTGACTGGCTTGTCTGGGACAGAAGCTTGTGTTGTGTCCTAGGCAGGAAGGGTCAGACTACTGGAAACACCCAAATCAGCCCCAGCTCCCAGGGGAACACACAGGGACCGGTAGAGCTGGGAGAGGAAGGGAGGGGCCAGGGTGCCAGAGGAGAAAAAAAACTCATTGAGTATGCCATTTGATTCATGTGGATTCCATACACTGGGCTGGGAAGAGAACAGACACATCTTGAAATTTGGGAACAGCTGCCTGATTGCAGTGAGTAGGACATTCTTGGTTAAAAAGTGGGCGAGTGGGATGACTCTCTTCACAGGCCCGAGGACCTGAGTTCAATACCCGTAACCCACAATAGACCCGGAGAACTGACTCCTGGAAGCTATTTTCTGACTCCACACACATGCCATGCTGGCACACCTCTATCACATTCACACACACACACACCATTGATAATAAAAATTAAAATTAAACTGTAGGGGCTAGAGAGATGGCTCAGCAGTTAAGAGCATTGACTGCTCTTCCAGAGATCCGGAGTTCAATTCTCAGCAACCACATGGTGGCTCACAAATATCTGTAATGGGATCCGATGCCCTCTCCTGGTGTGTCTGAAGAGAGTGACAGTGTACTCACATACATAAAATAAACTGTGGACAGAAAGATCTGAGGACATGGCTCAGTGCATAAGGTGCTTGCCGAGTTTGGATCCCCAGATTGTGCAGAGAAACCAGTCGCAGAAGTGCTTGCATCTATAATCCTGGCACTGGGAAAGTGGAGACAGGAGGGTCCCTGTGGCTTGTTGGCCAGCCATTGTAGTTGGTGAGTTCCAGGCTGTGTGAGAAATCGGTGGGTGTTGGTTAAAGAAGACATGAATGTCTATCTGTGGCCTTTGTACATGTAAGCCTGTGTGTATAGGCACATACTTTGTTTCTTTCCCATACACTCAGGGAGCTCCCAAAGTAGATAAATACAGAGACAGCCCTGAGAACCCTACAGTGTCATCACCCATGCAGGCATGAGGGCTTGTAGGTGTGGGGAGGGAAAGCCAGGCGTAGGTCAGTGAGTGTGACTGCATTACGTCAGCCTCGGCTAGAGGCCCCTAGAGATTGCTGCTCTGTCAGAACAGAGCCAGGCTGAGCTCAGAGCAAGATGACTCATATAACTCTGAAGGCGCTGTCCATGCACCAACTTACTTTTTACTCAGGAGAAGATGAAATAAGATGAGACTAGGATGAAGGCACCAGGGAGTTGGGTAAGAAGAGTGTGTGTCTCTTCCAGACACACTCCCAGGAGCACCCTTGAGAACTTTGGGGCTTTGTGCAGTGCTCATGCAGGTGTTAGGAGCGCCCAGGGCCTGAAGGTCACCTGCCACACCCAGAAGCCCAAGCAGTGGATGGGTAGGAGGGTGAGAACAGGCCCTTATTTTTTCTATTTTACACTTGGGTGTATCCATGAGTATGCATATCATACCTTCAAACCAACACACACGAGCATATCTAGTCACGTTTAAAACATTATGCATGGGTTTTATGTTTTCCCCATCATCACCACCACCACCACCACCATCATCATCATCATCATCAATTTATTTTTAAATCAGAAAGTCTCCCTTGTAGCCCAGGCTTGGAATTGATTTTATGTAGCCCAGGTTGGATTCAAGATTATGGCAATCCACCTGCCTCAGCCTCCTGAGTGCTGGGATTATAAGAATGCCCCATCATGCTTGGTGATTTTTTTCTCCTTTTTGAGGGAGGGAGGGAGGGAGGGAGGGAGGGAGGGAGGGAAATGAGAGGGAGGGAGGCAAGTGGTCAAGCTAAGACCCTTTCTCTCATTGGTCATAGCCTCACCCTCTCCTTGGCAAAATGGATGCTACCCAGCAGTAGTATTTGTCAGTGTTTGGTGCTGAGCACCACACACAAGAGACACACAAAGCAAACGCGGTCCTACAGCTTGGGAGTCTGGACCTCTAAAATCAAGGCTGACCCAGAGTCAGTTCACTGTGTTCTTATAGGTGCAGGGCAGAGAAAGGATGCTCAACTCCTATGGGACCCAGCCGTATCGTGAGGATGCGGCCAGTCAGCTTCCAGCCCTGAAAGTAGGCAGAGTATCAGAGAGGAATCAGCTTTTTTTTCCCAACCTTTATTAGATATTTTCTTCATTACATTTCAAGTGTTATCCAGAAAGTTCCCTATACCCTCCCCCCTCCCGGCCCTGCTCCCCTACCCACCCGCTCCCACATCTTGGCCCTGGCGTTCCCCTGTACTGGGGCATATAAAGTCTGCATGACCAAGGGGCCTCTCTTCCCAATGATGGCCAACTAGGCCATCCTCTTCTATATATGCAGCTAGAGACATGAGNGAACCCTGTGTTCCATCTAATAGCTGACTGTGAGCTTCCACCTCCATGTTTGCCAGGCATTGGTATAGTCTCCCACGAGACAGCTATATCCGGGCCCTTTCAGCACTATCTTGCTGGCATATGCTATAGTGTCTATGTTTGGTGGCTGATTGTGGGATGGATCCCTGGCAGCCGCAGTCATTGGGTCCATCCTTTGGATCCGGCTTCACACATGATCTCTGTAACTCTTTCAATGTGTGCTTTGTTCTTAATTCTAGGAAGGGGTGACGTGTCTACATTTTGATCTTCCTTCTTCTTTTCTCTCCTGTCACCCAGCTTGGAGTCTGAGGACTTTGGAATATTTTAGACGATTAGATCAAGGATGGTCCGTAATAAAAGCAAAAATGTTGCCAGCTTCCAACTCTAGTAAACATTGGGACTTCTTATGCAGCCTGGCATGTTTCAGTGGTGGCCTTTGTTGGGAGACAACACTAATACCATCTGCCTTTGACGGATGAAGGAAACAGAGGTTTACAGGGGGTGAGCCTGCCCACAGGCCCTTGGCTGGGAGCTCATGGAATGCTCTGTGAGAGGTTGTCCACGTGTCATTTCAATGTCACCATACTCCACTTAGCCTGTGTGGTCATCCTGGTTCATCCTAGGGGCCTGAGCTGGCATCATTGCCACCAGGAGTCCTTGCTTTCCTACCATGGTGGCACCGCACCTGCACCACAAGGTCACCAGTGTCTATCCTGACTTCAGGCTTCCAGCGGCTTCCCCCATGACCTGGCCTGGTGACCTTGGAAGTGTTCCATTTTGCTCAGTGTCTACCTACATACAGCGGACAGGCAGCATTCGTGGGGCCTGCGTGTGGTCTCCCTGGTTGCTGATAGTGGTTCATTCTGTGGACCGAGGCTCACAGACAGGAAGAGTTCTGTTTGCAGATGGTACAAACTATGGAGACACCCTCTGGTCTGGAGGTAGAGCTGGGCATGAGGGTGGGCAGACACTCCCAGCGAGTCCTTGTTGGCTTTCTCTGTCTATCTTTTTGGGACATAACCTGACAAGCTGGCAACCCAAGCTCTTCATGAACGCTAACATCCCTTGTCCATCTTCTTAGAGCGACAGTCCGAGTTTTAAGGAACATGAATACACTAAATTTGGCAAATGGGTGGACGGATGGGAGACCAGACGTAAGCGAATTCCAGGTAAGGAGGGGTGTGTGCATGTGTGTGTGTGTGGGTTCATCCCACACTGTTCTTGGTGGCTGCTTGGGCTGAGGCCCAGTTGGTAGAGAGCTTGCGTAGTGTATTAGTTATTCTTCAATTGCTGTCATAAAACAATATGACCAGGGAAACTCATAGAAAAAAGTTAATTTTGCACTTAGTTTTGGGGCGGGGGGGGGGCGCTAGAGTCTGTCCGTGATGGGGAGGCATGGCAGCAAGAGGCAGTGGGTGGCAGGAGCATGGGGCTGAAAGGTCACATCTGTAACAGCATGCACAAAGCAGAGAGGGAAACTTGAAGTAGCTTCAAACCCTCAAAGCCTGTCTCCAGGGACATTATTCCCCTAGCTGGGTCCCCACCTCCTACATCTAAGTATCACTGCTAATTGGGAACCAAGTGTTAAAATGCATAAGCCTATAGAGGACACTTCCCACTCAAACCACCACACCTAGCACTCAGGAAGCCTTGGGTTTGATCCTTAGCACCATATAAAACCATGTGTGGTGGGGCACACCTATAATTCCAGCCCAGGAGGTAGAGGCAGGAAGATCAGGCTCCAAGGTAAATCTTGGATTACCTCAATAGAGGTAAAATTTGCTAGTTTGAGCCTGGACTATGTGAGACTCTAGAGTGGTGGTGGTGGGTTGTGCTGTGAAGCCAGTATCATGAAGGCTTGGTAGGTAGGTGTCTTAGGGTTTTACTGACGTGGACAGATTCCATGACCAAGGCAACTCTTATAAGGACAACATTTAATTGGGGCTGGCTTACAGGTTCAGAGGTTCAGTCCATTATCAGTAAGGCAGGAAACATGGCAGCATCTAGGCAGGCATGGTATAGGAGGAGTTGAGAGTTCTACATCTTCATCTGAAGGCTGCTAGCAGAATACCGGGCAGCTAGGATGAGGGTCTTATAGCTCACACCCACAGTGACACATCTACTCCTACAGGGTCAAACCTCCTAATAGTGCCACCCCCTGGGCCAAGCATATACAAACCATCACAATAGGCCTACTGGGGCATGGGTGGAATGGAGGTTGTAGGGAACTCTGAAGTGAGTAACTGCGTAGAAGAGCCAAGCTGGCAGAATTCTACACTACAGTGGCCACACCGAAGCTTTCAGATGTGCATGTCTTCCTTGGCTTAGCATTGGAGAAAGGAGCCCTAGAGAGATTCGTGATTTGCCTAGCACAGTAATGGGAAAGGAGAAGCTTGGAAATTGAGTTGATCTCTCTGAATCCTTTTTAAAAAAAAAAATTTAGAATTATGCCGGGCGGTAGTGGCGCACGCCTTTAATCCCAGCACTTGGGAAGCAGAGGCAGGTGGATTTCTGAGTTTGAGGCCAGCCTGGTCTACAAAGTGAGATCCAGGACAGCCAGGGCTATACAGAGAAACCCTGTCTTGAAAAACAAAACAAAACAAAACAAACAAACAAACAAACAAATTAGAATTGAGGACCTTGTGGGTCATGGTGGTCTTTGGTGGTCACGTTATGATAACTACCCTGAACATGTGCTTCTGTGGTGGAAGATGGGGGTCTTATCGCTGCTGTCATTCTCCAGTGGGACTTCATGGTGCTTTCCTCATCTCCCATGGGATTTCAAGGACAATCTCCTCATCCCCCATGGCCCCCGTTGGTGTTCCTGTCATCCCCCATGGGACCTCACAGGTGTTCTTGTTCTCTCTGTAGGACCTCATGGACGCTCTTGTCCTCTACTGAACATTATGGTTTTTTTTTTTTTTTTTTTTTTTTTTTTTTTTTTTTTTTTTTTTTTTTTTTTTTTTTTTTTTTTTTTTTTTTGTGGTTCTGTTGTACAGGTCATGACTGGTGTGTCATCCAACTGGGAATACAGGGCATTATTCGTGGTATCGACGTGGACATTTCTTACTTCTCAGGGAACTATGCTCCTCGAATGTCAATCCAAGCAGCGAACCTGAGTGAAGGTATGTGGGAGCCACTGACCTCAGAGAGGACTGTGGGATGGGAGGCTCCTCTGACTCAGCCTGGTGCTTACCTTTCTGTAAGAAGCAAATGTGCCAGTGCTTTGAGGTTGCTGGGCTGCAATGGAGCCTTAGAACTAGGCTTCTGGTGGGCTGTCCTGAGGTGATGTTCAGCTGAACAATGTTTGCTGGCCCAAGATAGCGGCCATCATCCCCACAATGCTAGTGTCTGCAGAGGTGCATTCCTGTGCCCGCTCTGTGTGTGGGGACTGAGCTGGTTGTTGGGTAAGGTGGGTCCAGTGGGCTGTACTTCAGAGGAACCAGAGCTAAGGTAGCTCCAGGCTAGAAGCTCCAGCCCATTCCCAGCTACCTAGGCAGCTCTGCAGTATATCAGCTCTGGGGCTCCAGCCCACTTCTAGCTACCTAGGGGGTCACCACTGTGCCACAGCACTGGGGTTCTTAGGCAGAGTCCCTTTATACCCCTGGGAATACTGGATATTGTAAATCATTCAGGTTTCATAATTTATCTGCTGACAATTTATTTTGTTGACATTTGAATTAGTTACTACATGGCCATATGAGTGCATACACATTTTTAGGAAGTATACATTTGTGTCTCTGGACACACTGATACTGACAAAGTTTGCACAGTACCGAGACAGGTGAGCTGGCCTCACTATGCTCAGATGGCCAGGCTCCCGGGAAAGTTAATGATGGTCTGAGAGATGGGACTCCACACGCAAGACATGGCGAGTGATGCGTGAGAGTCAAGTCAGAACTGCTTTGACTGTTTGTGGGCGCTGCTGCTTCCGAGCTGACAAGTTCTGAGCCTGAGACGGATACCCGGGGAGGCAGAGCTTGTGGAACTAACCTTGTGTGGTATTTTGAACTCAGAGTGATCCATTTCTGGGATCTGGCCTAACTTGAAGTGATGTGCAAATGTGGTACCAATATACTCCACTTCCCACTGAGAAGTAAGTTAGCAAATTTCACAGCGAGGGACCCCCCAGGTGGCGAGCTAAAGTCTAATCAGTAATTCTATGACTAAAGCAAGGATGTCACTGGGGCTGTTGTATAGGTGACAACTGCCACAGACCTCCTGCGAGGGAGTTTGTTCTCTTTGCTTCTCAATCTTGATCCTGCGTGGTTGTTTTGCCTTCAGATACAATGTCAAACATCCTACCAAGGGGAATTAGGACGGGAACTGCAGCGACCCCTGAGGAGTTTGAAGCCATTACTGGGGTAAGACACTGGCTCTGTGTGCTAGGACTATAGACTGTTTCAGGTCTGGGTATATGAGGCAGGATGTACCACAGGGCGTGCTGTATCTCTTGCGTCTACACAGTGTGACAGTACAGAGGTTCCCTCAGTGGTTGTCTCTCTCTGTGGGAGAATCAGCTGGCTGTCCACAGCTTTGAAGGGTCATTGGGCGCTCCACTGCGACTGGCCCTACTAGAAAACACGGCACATTACCTCCCACAGTGACTTGATGAAGTAACTTTGTGTCTGATGAATTGAAGATAAACAATGGGGCTTGGGCACCTCCTTCTTGTGTTAAGTTTGTCTGGTAATTAATTTGTGCTGCTACAAATGTGCTGACCTGTGGCTGATTGGGAACAGCGAATGAGCCAGTTTTCTGAGAAGCTAGCTTTCAGCCAACTGTCTCCTTGGCCTTGAAGCCCTGGGTTTTAGCTGAATGCCCACATTACCGTAAGCTCTGGTTTCTCTTAAGAATCAAGAAAGCGACATTTGAAAGCTTGTCAGTTTACAAGTGTCACCATTATCTATGTTATCAATGTAGGGGGAAAAATCCCCAATGGAAAGTTTACTTTGTTTATTATTACATTGTGTCATTGTGCCTGAATTGTGTCATTCAGCAACTGTTACAATCCTCTTCCTTAATGCTTGCACAGGATAGGAGGGTGCTGTTCTCAAGAGCCAATTCTGATATTTCTGTATTTATTACTAGCTGCATTCGCACTCCTGGGATTACCTGGTTCCCATGTCGGAGCTTAAGCTAGGGGATCCTGACTCCAGCCACAACTATTATTTTGTTAATTCCCAGCAGAGATGGACTCATATAAGACTCAACATCTTCCCAGGTACATGTGACAGGGACCCTCGACAGGTGTGCGGGACTTTCTATTTTACCTCTCCATGTTTGGCAGCTCGAGTTTGGTGTATTTTAGTGTTGTGATTTCTCTTGTGCTTTAAGAAACAGACACTCTGCTCACCAATAGGTAGCTAACAGAAACATGTCAATCCAGCTAGGTGGCAGTGGCTGGCACCTTTAATCCCACTGTCTCAGAGGCAGAGGCAGGCAGATTTCTGAGTTTGAGGCCAGACTGGTCTATAGAGCAAGGTCCAGTACAGCCAGAGCTACAGAGAAATCCTGTCTGAAAATCCAGAAAAGAAAAGAAAATGTATCAACTTAAGATGTGTTGGAATTGAGCTGTGCTGGAATTCTATGTCTCCTACTGACTTTTTTTTTTTTAATAAAAAGATCCTTTTAATCAATTCTTTGTGAGTTTCCCATCGTGCACCCCAGTTCTGCTCATCTCCCCATCCTCTCATATCTGCCCTTCAATCTTGCAACCCCTCCAAAATAAAAACACACACACACACACAAACAACAAAAAACAAAGCATAGAAACATCTCATGGTGGATGCTGTAGGCTGTCCCAGTGTGTCCCACGCATCTTCACTTACAAATGTTCATTGCAATGAGTCATTGGCCTGGGTCAAGATCTCTGGCTTCTGTGACACCATCAGATCTTCCCTGGGCCGCCTCTTGGTTATCTGGTTGTTGCCATGGAAATCCTGCAGCTTTGCATCAGCAGGACTGGCCCTTCCACATGTCCCAACTGTTTGTAGATGATACAGATTTGGGGTTGGCCTTGGATTTGGGGCTGGGTGGTAGCTAGGGCAAGCTCTCCAGCACTACTCTGGCTGGGCCACACAGTGCCGCAAGGATCAGCTCTCTTGCTCTCACGCCCTCAGGGCCTGCTGACCCACACCCTTGCCTCCAGGGCCAGCTCCACTGTGCTGTTTGGGCAAAGCACAGGGCCCTCTTCCCTGAATGCTATAGCAGTGAGGGTGCAGGGCTAGTTCTACTCTCACGCTCTCAGGGCCAGCTCTCTTGACTGCAGGCTCCTACTGATTTTTATTTCAAAAGTATGCTAACAGTTGAGGTAGTATACACACGATTCTAATTTTTTTCTATGTGTGTGTATCTCCGAGTATACATGTGTGAGCACAGGTGCCTGGTGAGTTTAGAAGACGGGGTCAGATCTCTTGGAGCTGGAGTTACAGGCAGTTGTGAATTTCCATGTGAGTGCTGCGAACTGAACTCTGGTCCTCTCAAAGAGCAGCAAGCGCTTTTTTTTTTTTTTTCAAGACAGGGTTTCTCTGTATAGCCCTGGCTGTCCTGGAACTCACTCTGTAGACCAGGCTGGCCTCGAACTCAGAAATCCACCTGCCTCTGCCTCCAAAGTGCTGGGATTAAAGGAGTGTGCCACCACGCCCGGCTGCAAGCGCTCTTACCCACCCACTAGCCCATCTCTCCAGTCCCTATTTTATTTTTTCTTATGTAGTGCAATATGTCACAGTGACATAGGGACTCACCCATTTGATGTGTACAATTAAGGTGTAGGCACAGATAAATGCAACATTGTTAATGTTAGGGCATTAACTCTGGAAGAAGTGCAATGTCCAGTGGCAGAACTCTTGGCTAGTACATACAAGGCTCCTGGTTCTGTTTCTCTAGAGACTACACTTCACCTTCGCTAACCCTAGCCATCAATATACTCCTTGTGTTCAGAGCTCTGACTACTTTACACATCAAAGGAACAGAGCCATGTTTTCTTGGTCTTTTGTCTCTGGCTTCCTTTACCTAGCACGATGCTATGAAGAATCATCCCGGTTGTGCCATGTATGGGTACTTCATTCCTCTTTTTCCAAATGACATTTTATTTTATGGTTAGAGCCATTTATATATCTGTTCATTCATTGGTAGACACACACACACACACACACACACACACACACACACACACACGAATGTTTTGCCTACTTGTATGTCTTGTTTGCCTATGGCGGCCAGACAACAGCATCAGAGTCTCTAGAACTGGAGTTACAGATGGTTGTGAGCCACTCTGTGGGCGCTGAGAATCCAATTCAGGTCCCCTGGAAGAGTAGCCAGTGTTTGTAACCACTGAGTTATCTCTTCAACTCCAGCTTATACATTATTTTTTTCTCCCTCTCTCGGTGTATTTCTGCCTTTAGCTTATACCTAAGATTGACATTTCTGGATCATGTAATAACTCTGCGTTTGAGGATTTGAGAAGTTTCCCAAATGGCAGCCACGGATAAGGTGTTTGCCTTCTTCAGTCCCCTCTCAGTTTCTTGTCACCTGGTTGGTGTGAGATGATGTCTTGCTGTCACTTTGATTTGCATGTCCTTGGTGACCAGCGATGGTGACTTATGGTGCGTTTACTGGTCATTGACATATTTTCTTTGGAAAACTGTCTTTGTGGCCATTTGTTTCCTTGATAGACAACCTTGTGGTAAGATAGGATCTCAAAGCAGTCTTAATTTGCATTCCTCTGATAGTTGAGGATAAGGAGCAGTTCAGATAGTGGCCGTTTGTGTTCCTTCTTTAGGAAGCTATTTAGTTCAGTCCATTCACTGATCAGATGGTTTCGTTTATTTGTTCATTTTTTCTTGGTGTATTCTAGACATTGATCTCTCATCTGATGTATATGAGTTGATGTCTCCCTGCCCCCAAGTCTAGAGGCCATGCCTTCACTCTGGCCATGGCTTCCTTTGTTCTGCAGCTGCTTTTTAATTTCACACAATTCCACCAGTTCTACGTTAATGTTTGTACCAATGGAGTTCTTCTCAGAAATCTACCCCTATCTCCATATTGTGAAATATTTTTCCCTAACAGTTTTAGATTTGACTTTTTTTTGTTCAGGGTGAGTGATATGGAGATAATTTTATTTTATTTTCTCTCTTTCTTTTTCCTTTTGGTAAGGTAGAATATCTCTGTATAAGTGTCTGGCTGTCCCGGATTTGTTTTGTAGAGCATGCTGGCCTCAAGCTCACAGAGATCCACCTCCCTCCTGTCTCCCAAGTGCTGGAATCAAAGGTTTGTGTCACCACTGCCCTCATTTTTCTACATGTGTATATCAAGTGTTTCCAGCTCCATTTATTGAAGATGATTTTTACATTGTCTGTTTTTGAATTTTTTTTTTTGTCAAAAATCAAGTGGGCAGTGTCTGCTGCAGGGGCCTGGGACAGTGTCCACTGCAGGGGCCTAGGACAGTGCCCATGGCAGGAGCCTGGGGCAGTGTCCAATGCAGGGGCCTTGCTGTGTTGTAAGCCTAAAGGGAAAGGAGATGGGAGAAGGCCAACATGCCCCTAGGGTCCATGACACACCAACAGCTAGCTTTTCCAACACTAACACAGGCACTTTTCCTTCTCAGATGGTGGTGTTGCACGCCTTCGAGTGTATGGTACTGGACAGAAGGACTGGGCTGCATTGGATTCCACAGAGCCTGTAGACCTGGTAGCCATTGCTTTTGGGGGTGTCTGTGTAGGATTTAGTAATGCACACTTTGGACATCCAAACAATATGATAGGTGAGTGGGAATCCCAGGAGCCAGATCTCATGTAGCTGTGTGGGTCCCAGCATTGCAAGCTGGCTATGGCCAGAATGATGCCCTAGGTGTGTGTGTGTGTGTGTGTGTGTGTGTGTACTCTTTCAGAGAGTGAGAGTAATTCAATGCCTTTATGATATGGAGTGGGTCAGCAAGAGTCATGGTTCTGTTGGGCAGTAGTGGTGCATGCCTTTCATCCCAGCCCTTGGGAGTCAGTGGCAGGTGGATCTCTGAGAGTTCAAGGCTGGCCTGGTCTGCAGAGCAAGACCCAGAACAGCCAGGTCTGTTAACACAGAAAAACCCTATCTCAAAAATACCAAAAAAAAAAAAAAAGTCACAGTCCTTAATTTCAGCCCAAATAGCTGCTGTAAGGGAAAAATTAATTAAATCACTCTTGTTCTGTGAATTCATAGAAATACCAACTCTACTCAAATTAATTTATGTAATTATACTTGGGATTGTGGGATGTGAAATTTAATGACAGCCAACATATTCCCACATTCAAATTAAATCAAAGGTCAGTCCATTAACCCCAGCTATTTCCTGTAGGTGTCGGTGAACCCAAGTCCATAGCAGATGGTTGGGAGACTGCAAGAAGACTGGACAGACCNAGAAATACCAACTCTACTCAAATTAATTTATGTAATTATACTTGGGATTGTGGGATGTGAAATTTAATGACAGCCAACATATTCCCACATTCAAATTAAATCAAAGGTCAGTCCATTAACCCCAGCTATTTCCTGTAGGTGTCGGTGAACCCAAGTCCATAGCAGATGGTTGGGAGACTGCAAGAAGACTGGACAGACCTCCGGTGTTAGAAGTAAGACCAGCAACAACCGTAGTTTCGATTTTTTGTAGAAAATGTTTAAACAATACTTCTTTCACTTTACAACATGGAGAAGTGCACTTCCTGAGGGATCTGCTTGAGCTGGGCGTCTTGGCTCTCTGGGGAGACAGACGCAGGGGGATCAGGAGTTCAAAGCCATCCTTGGATACTTTGAGCATTAGTTTTAAGTGTTAACTTGACACAACCTAGAATCACTTGAGAAGAGAATCTTAGGAATTATTTAGAGGCGACTAGCCTAGGAGCATGTTTGGGGCTATGAGCATGTTGGCAGCATGCTATTAACATGATGTGGTCAGCTGCTTATGTTCCTGAGATGCTGCTGCTGACAGGGGATGGTCAGCTGATAAACCCTGTCTTCCTTGGGCTGCTCTCTGTTAGAACATTCTAGCATCAGGGATGAAGCCAGGGAAAGCACAGGGAGCTCTAGGCTAGCCTGTGCTATATGAGACCGTGTCTCAAAACACAAGCCAACAGAATCCATGAAACCAAACCAAACCAAACCAAACCAAACCAAAGACCCACACACTTGCATTATTCTCTGCATTTTTTTTTTTTCAAATTTCCTCTTGCCTTTCCACTAGTCTATCTGGTACAGTGTTGTACTAAAATTTACCAAAAGACTAAACCTGCCTTCTTGGCTGCTCTAGTCAAATTTTTTGAGTATTCTATTTATTTACTAAAGAAAGAAAATGATCTAAATCATCTTTAATTAATTAGTTAATTGTCAGTCTTGGGTTCTTCCCTCCACTATGTGGATCTGGGATATTGAACTCAGGCCTGGTAGCAAGTGCCTCTATCAGCTGACCCATTTTGAATGGCCCAGATTTTAAAGGTTAATGATCCCAAAAGAGATGAGTAAATTTTGTTGGAAGGGCTGGATTAGATGCCCTTTTAAGGTCCATGTTCCCTAGGGTGAGATGGCTTTGGTGAGTCTGTGATTCACCAAACATTGTAGAGGGTGTTAGAGCCAATTCAACAGTTTAATCAAACCTTGACCAAACCAAACCCCAACCCCACTCGGTTTGCAAATCCCATTTAAAACTTATAACTGCTCCTCTCTCTGGGGTCTCATTTTCTGTCACCGAGTCCTTCCAGAAACAAATGGACCTCTCCTTAAGAAGCAAAGTTTGGGGGGCTGGTGAGATGGCTCTCGGCCAATCTCGTGGGCTGACGAGAAGGCTTCCACTACTCAAGTTTAGGGTCGTTGGTGTACCACCGAATGTTGGTGGGCATTGTTCTAGACTACGGGAGGAGACCACGCAGACTTCAGTCGATGTCGTATGAATACTTCTTATTATTCTTTACTTAGGAACCTGACCTCTCTGGTTGGGGAGCAAGTGAGGCTGTCCGGGACGGCCGAAGCAAGCAGGGACGGCCGGAGCTAGCAGGGCCTGAGCGAGTGGGGCCGAACGGGAATGGCTGGAACGAGTGGGGCCAACCGGAGCAAGCGGAGCCGATCAGAGCGAGCCGGGCTGGCTGGAACGAGCGGGGGCCGTACGGGGGCGGCCGGGAGCAAGTGGGGCTGGCCGGAGCGAGCAGAGCCGGCAGGAGCGAGCAGGGTTGACCGGGAACAAGGAAAAAAAAAAAAGAAAACAAACAACAAAATAAAACCGTTCTATATTAAAAAAAAAAAAAAAAGAAGCAAAGTTTGGAGACCAGTGGCTATGATGATAGATGCTGCCTAGGAAAAGGAAAGTCCTTGCTTTGGATGGTCAAAGAATTTAGAGAACCCACAGGCTGAAGTAGATCAGCATCTCTGTGCTTATAACTTTCTTCTTGAACTTGACATTGACGTAGAAATTGTATCAGAAACTTATAAAAAAATTTGCTGAGTACAATGAACTCAGGAGGTGACATGACCATCAGAGAGGCAAGGGGACAATTCACACACGAATTAGTTATAGTGTGTGTGCATGTGTGTGTGTGTGTGTGTGTGTGTGTGTGTATGTGTGTGTGTGTGTGTGTGTATGTGTGTGCTGTATGCATATATGTGTGTGTGTGTGTCTGTGTGTATGTGCACTTGTGTCTTTATGTGTGTGTGTGCATGTGTATGTGCACTGTGTCTTTATGTGTATGTGTGTTGAGTCCCAGGTTGACTCCTGTTTCTTTTTTCCCAAGTGCTGAGGTTACAGATGTGTACCATGCCACCACACTTGGTTTGTTTATGGTAAACACAATATGATATGTG
>LR753415.1:0-14597 GCA_902729485.2 Mus minutoides
CTGATGAAGATGTCCCTGCTCACTTAATTATAGAGATAGTCTGTTCTCCATTACCTCTCTCAAAGCCCTTTTGCTGGAATTGCTAACCCAGTACAGCTTAAATTGGGCAAAATTACAGTCAAATATTCTTTGTTGTTGTTGTTTTTTAATTGATTCTGGTATAATGACCTGTCTTGAAGACAGAAGGCCAGGGTCACAAAAGGTTGTGACCTCACACTTTGATTATGTCAAAAATCTGATCAGAAGAGAAAGTAAGAGGCAACAGTTTATTCTTTTTAAACCTAGTCACCCAATAACTTTTATTCTGAAGAACATTTAATCATTTAATTTGATTCAAGTTTTAAATTTTCATTTATTTATTTATTTATTTATTTATTTATTTATTTACTTATACTCCATATTTTATCCTCCCCCACATCCATCCTCTAACTGTTCCACATCCCATACCTCCTCCCCACCCCGTCTCCATGTGGATGTCCCCACCCCCACCCCACCTAACCTGTAAACTCCCTGGGGCGTCCAGTTTCTTAAGGGTTAGGTGCATCATATCTGAATGAACACAGAACCAGCAATCCTCTACTGTATGTGGGTCGGTGGCCTCATATCAGCTGGTGTATGCTGCCTGTTTAGTAGTCCAGTGTTTGAGAGATCTGTGGGGTCCAGATAAATTGAGACTGCTGGTCCTCCTACAGGGTTGCCCTTATCCTCAGCTTCTTTCAACCTTCCCTAATTCAACAACAGGGGTCAGCTGCTTCTGTCCATTGGTTGGGTGCAAACATCTGCATCTGACTCTTTTAGCTGCTTGTTGGGTCTTCCTGAGTGTGGCCATGCTAGGTCTCTATTTGTGAGCTCTCCACAGCCTCAGTAATAGTGTCAGGCCCTGGGACCTCCGCTTGAGCTGGAGCTCTCTTTGGGCCTGTCGCTAGACCTTCTGTTCCTCAGGCTCCTCTCCATTTCCATCCCATAATTGTTTCAGACAGGAACAATTATGGGTCAGAGTTTTGAATGTGAGATGGCAACCCCATCCCTCACTTGATGCCATGTCTTCCTGCTGGAGGTGGGCTCTTAAGTGGCTACATATAGACATTTAATGAAAGAATAAAGAAACATACATACATCTACCCTCTTTTCTTCTGCCCGACTTACTAAATTTACAGACCCAGAGAGATCTCCAGAAAAACAAACAAGCAAACAAACAAACAAACAAACAAAAACCTACAATTAAGGTTGATTTAAGCAAGGGTCCTAGGAAAATACTGTTTTATAAACTAGTATTATAAATGATGGATGTTTATTGAACAGTTAGTATATGTTACCTACTGTGCTAATGGATTTTTAAATCATTTAGTGCTCTCCTAAAAAGTCTAAATTATTGTAAAGCTAGCTTGCCAAGACACCCCATGCCAGGCAGGTGGACAAGGTGACTTGATTCCAGAAGCAAATTGCTTGTTCATGGTCCATATGGCAGAGAGCAATGGACCATTGGTGGGCTGGCCATTTAACAGAGGATGGTAACTGCAATTCTTTATACATGTTCCACTGAGAAGACAGTTCAGTGTGTTGGTGCTCATATAGTCCCAACTACTAATACAAGCAATACAATAACTCGTTTTAAATTTTCACTCTCGGATTTTAATAGTATGAAATTATTCTAGCAGAAAGACCAAATAGAATAGCCTGTTCTGGAGTAATTCACTTAACCACCTTTATGCAGGTTGGTAACAGCCTGTTTCTTTTACACTCATCTCATTTGATGTTGGGATAGTTTAGTATCACTAGAGTCATGGTGATTCAATAAAAGCTAAATTTCTTTGGCCACTAAACTCCCATTTTCTGCTTGAAATCGTATATGCTTAGATCTAATCATGTGAACTTTCCTAAATGCCTTCTCCTTCCATAGAATCCAATTAAATAAATACAATTTATTTTATTTTTGACAGTCTTTGAAACACAAGATGAATCAGGAATGGCCCACTGCTACAGGGAATCTAACATGATTAGAGTTACTTAATGCCTTTACTGGTGTCTTTAAGCTGTGGTAATAAATGGCCCAGAGGCAGGATGACCTGTGTCTCCCAACTTTATTGAGTATACCTTTGTCCTCAATGACATGAAAATACTGCTTGCTTCTGAGTTTAAGTCATACTTCAGCTAGGTTGGCTTTGTAACTAAAAGAAGGCTTGAATAGTTTGAATAACAATCTATGCTCCCTTTTTCTCATTACATTTTTCAGTGTGAACATATAATAGTTATCTCTATGGATGGCTCTCATTTGTATTATTGGACTCTGATCCCATAAAAACTTCTTTGTTTTATATGAGATGGAAAAACAGTTCATATTTTTTTATACAATGACATAATTTGTTTCATGGGAATATTTAAAAATAAAATATTATCATCATAGTAAAGACAAAAAGATCCTAAAGGTGATAAAATTTCCTTATTAAAGGGGGAACTGGGGTAGGGAAAATTCAATCCACATAGTAAGGCCATTCCTCTTTGTGAGAGAGTTTCATCCAGTTTACTATCCTCTTGCCAGTGTGTTACAAGTACTTGGACTTCTCTTTCTTTGTTTTCTGTTAACAGGATCCAATATGGCCTCATTCTATTTTTAAGCTTGTCATGGTTGCTTATGTCCAGACCAATGAAGGGAGGCACCTTAAAACCTAAAGACAGTCCCTCCATGAGTACTCCTCAGCAGCATATGTAGCAGAGAATGGCCCTGTCCAACATCAGTGGGAGGGGAGTCCTTTGGTCCTGTGAAGGAAGGCTTCATGCCCCAGTGTTGGGGAATTCGAGGGCAAGGAAGGCAGGAGTGAGTGGATGGGGGCACACATAGAAGTGGGAGCAGTAATGGATTAGAGTCTTTCCAAGGGAAAACCGGGAAAGGGGATAGCATTTGTAGTATACATAAAGGAAATATCAAAAAAAAAAAAAAAAAAAAAAAAAGGAAACAAAACAAAACAAAACAAAGCACTAAAGACAGAGGGAGCTGAGGCAAATTACTTACATTGTTCTCATTAAAGATCTGTTTGAGGGATTGGGAGTCATGTGCTGGTTGGTATCTAAGACCTGTATGCTTCCCAGGCAGTCTTGTGGAGAAAGTAATTCTTTTGGGTTAGCTTTTCTAGCTGAGACTGAATATCAGAAACCTATAAACCAGGAAAAGTCAATTTGATTCAATGGAACCTATGATTGCTTCAAGTAAGGAGGGAAACCTAACTCTTCAGGACACAGGGTGAACATGCCCTCTTCCATGCAGGGCCCTGGCTGTTCTGCCCAAACACAATGACTATATTCCTTGGAGTCATCAGGAGGGTTGTATTGAATAATCCAGTCCAGTTCAGAGATGTCTAACCCTCTGGCTGTGCATTTTTTTCTGAACCTGCATTTCAGAATTGGAAATGCAGAACATGGTTCTTCACTTAATTTGCTGTTGCATTCTATGGATGGCCATGGCAGGCAGGTCCATGTAGTTCAGGAGCTCATGGTGGTATTTGAGAGGCATGCCTGATGAAATCGTGATCATCACTTTCTTCTTCTGATTATTCTTTAAAAATATGAAGAGCAGAAGGAACCTCTTCTCAGAGGAACAAACAACATAAACCTGCTGTGGCAAACTCTTTATTGTTGTCAACTCCCACATGCAATGGCTTTTTTTTGTTGTTGTTGTTGTTCTGAAAAATTCTTGCCAAGTCTTCAACTTTTTTAGTTTGTGAGTCAGAAAAGAGCCTGGCTAGGCTTGCCTGTGTGCTGGCAAAACTTAATAAATTGTTTTAGTTCTTCTTCAAGCCCAACATCCAAAATACAATCTGCTTTATCAATAAGCAGACACTGTAGTTTCTTGTACCTAAACCCTGGCATGTTCTGCACGTGGTCTTGGAGGCAGCTTGGGGTGGCCATGATGATGTGCATCCCATAGACAAGCTCCTGAGCTTCAGCAGATATGTTACTGTCCCTTATGTGTGAACATAGTGAGTCTTCAGTTCCTTAAGAGCACCAAGGTTCTGCATGGCCAATTCTCTGGCAGGAGAGAATCAGCACTCCTGTTCCATTCCTGGGCATGAACTTCAAATTCACAATGGGCTCAATCACAAGGATGGGGAAAGCAAGGGTTTTGCTGCTGCCCAAAGATCTCTGCCTTCCAGAAATGGCTTGGTACTCTTATTCTGGATCTCCCTGAAGCCCATCCTTCTACAGCCTTCAGTGTGTTCCCACTAAGGAGATTCCACATGGAAGGGAATGAAATGTCCTCAAAAGGACCTGTCATTCCTAAAGACAGGCTCGACAACTCACTGCCATTTCCATTTGGATCCTCACACTATCTTGTTTCCACATGAGCCTTGGTATGCTCTTTTGTTTTTTGCTTTCTTTGGTGTCATTTAGCATTTTCCTCTTTTTCTTCTGTATTTCTTTTTTTGGTACTAAATCAGGAAATGGCTATGTTGATGCTTCTGCATTGGTTTTAAGTGGCAAGTTTTCGGGATGAGCTTTTAACTTCTGTGTTTTCCATGGTCTCCTCAGGCATGCCTCAACTTTGTGCTTCTACTAAGCCCACATTCATGGAATGATTTAGGGCCTTTGAGCTTTTTGATCGTTTCCTGTGCCTTTTTTTTAAATTGGATATTTTATGTATTTACTTCTCCTCCCATTGATTCCAGACAACATTATCCTCTGCTTCATATGCCACTGGAGCTGTGGGTCTCCTTGGTTGTTGGTTTAGTCCCTGGGAGTTCTGGGGGTCTGGTTGATTAATACTGTTGTTCTTTCTATGGGGTTTCAAATGCCTTCAGCTTCTTTAGTCCTTTCTCTAGCTCCTCCTTTAAGGTCTCTTAGTTTACATTTCAAATACTATCCCAAAAGTTCCCTCTACCTTCCTCCCACCCTGCTCCCCTAACCACCAACTCCCACTTCCTGGCCTTGGATTTGCCTGTATTGGGGCATATGAAGTTTTCAGTACCAAGGGACCTCTCTTCCCAATGATGGCTGAATAGGCTATCTTCTGCTACATATGCAGCTAGAGACATGAGCTCTGGGGGTTCTGATTAATTCATATTGTAGTTCCACCTATAGCGTTGCAGACCCCTTCAGCTCCTGGGGTACTTTCTCTAGCTTCTCCATTGGGGGCCCTGTGGTCCATCTTTTAGATGACTGTGAGCATCCATTTCTGTATTTGCCAGGTACTGGCTTAGCCTCATACAAGACATTTATATCAGGGTCCCTTCAGGAAACACTTGCTGTCCTATGCAATAGTGTCTGCATTTGGTGACTGATATTGGGATAGATCCCTGGGTGGGGTAGTCTCTGTATTGTCCATCCTTTTGTCTTAGCTCCAAACTTTGTCTCTGTAACTCCTTTCATGGGTATTTTGTTCCCTATTCTAAGGAGGAATGTTTTATCCACACACTGGTCTTCATTCTCCTTGATTTTCTTATGTTTTGCAAATTGTATCTTGGGTACTCTAAGATTCTGTGCTAATATCCGCTTATCAGTGAGTGCAAATCTAGTGACTTCTTTTGTGATGGGATTACCTAACTAAGGATGATATCCTCCAGATCCATCCATTTGCCCAAGAATTTTATAAATTCATTGTTTTTAATAGCAGAATAGTACTTCATTGTGTAAATATACCACATTTTCTGTATCCATTCTTCTGTTGAGGGACATCTGGGTTCTTTCCAGCTTCTGGCTATTATTAATAAGGCTGCTATGAATATAGTGGAGTATGTATTCTTATTACCAGTCGGAACATCTTCTGGGTATATGCCCAGGAGATGTATTGCTGGATCCTACAGTAGTACAATGCCCAATTTTCTGAGGAACCTCCAGACTGATTTCCAGAGTGGTTTGTACAAGCTTGCAATACCATCAGCAATGGAGGGGTGTTCCTCTTTCTCCACATACCCTCCAGCATCTGCTGTCACCTGAATTTTTTATCTTAGCCATTCTGACTGGTGTGAGGTGGAATCTCAGTGTTGTTTTGATTTGCATTTCCCTGATGATTAAGGATGTTGAACATTTTTTCAGGTGGTTCTCAGCCATTCAGAATTCCTCAGTTGAGAATTCTTTGATTAGCTCTGTATCACATTTTTTAATGGGGTTATTTGCTTTTCTGGAGTCCAGCTTCTTGAGCTCTTTGTAGATGTTGGATATTAGTCCCCTATCAGATTTAGGATTGATAAAAATCCTTTCCCAATCTGTTGGTGGCCTTTTTCTCTTCCTGAGAGTGTCTTTTGCCTTACAGAAGCTTTGCAATTTTATAAGGAACCATTTGTCAATTCTTGATCTTACAGCACTAGCCATTGCTGTTCTGTTTAGGAATTTTTCCCCTGTTCCCATATTTTTGAGGCTTTTCCCCACTTTCTCCTCTATAAATTTCATGGTCTTTGATTCACTTAGACTTGAGCTTTGTACAAGGAGATAAGAATAGATCAATTTGCATTCTTCTTCATGTTGACCGCCAGTTGTACCAGCACCATTTGTTGAAAATGCTCTCTTTCTTTTTCCCCCACCACTGGATGGTTTTAGCTCCCTTGTCAGAGATCAAGTGACCAGTACCATGCGGTTTTTAACAAAATTTCTCTGTAGTACAGATTAATGTCAGGCATGGTGATTCCCCCAGAGGTTCTTTTATTGTTGAGAATAGTTTTTGCTATCCTAGGTTTTTTATTATTCCAGGTGAATTTGCAAATTGCCCTTTCTAACCCTGTGAAGAATTGAATTGGAATTTTGATGGTGATTGCATTGAATCTGTAGATTGCTTTCAGCAGGATAGCGATTTTGACTATATAAATCCTGCCAATCGAAAAGCATGGGGCATCTTTCCATCTTGTGAGGTCCTCTTCAATTTCTTTCTTCAGAGACTTAAAGTTCTTATCATACAGATTTTTTACTTCCTTAGTTAGAGTCACACCAAGGTAATTTGTATTATTTGTGACTACTGTGAAGGGTGTTGTTTCCCTAATTTCTCTTTCAGCCTGTTTATCCTTTGTGTAGAGAAAGGCCATTAATTTGTTTGAGTTAATTTTATATCCAGCTACTGCACTGAAGCTGTTTATCAGGTTTAGGAGTTCTCTGGTGGAATTTTGGAGGTCACTTGAATATACTATCATATAATCTGCAAACATTGATATTTTTTTACTTCTTCCTTTCCAATTTGTATACCTTGATCTCCTTTTGTTGTAGAATTGTTCTGGCTAGGACTTCAAGTATTATATTGAATTGGTAGGGAGAAAGTGGGCAGCCTTGTCTAGCCCCTGATTTTAATGGGATTGCTTCGATTTTCTCTCCATTTAGTTTGATGTTGGCAACAGGTTTACTGTATATTGCTTTTATTATGTTTAGGTATGGGCCTTGAATTCCTGATATTTCCAGGACTTTTATCATGAAAGGGTGTTGGATTTTGTCAAATGCTTTCTCAGCATCTAAGGAGATGATCATGTGGTTTTTGTCTTTGAGTTTGTTTATATAGTGGATTACATTGATGGATTTCCATATATTAAACCATCCCTGCATCCCTGGGACGAAGCCTACTTGGTCATGGTGGATGATCATTTGATGTATCCTTGGATTTGGTTGGCGAGGATTTAATTGAGTATTTTCTCATCGATATTCATAAGGGTAATTGGTCTGAAGTTCTCCTTCTTTGTTGGATTTTGTGTGGTTTATGTATCAGAATAATTGTGGCTTTATAGAATGAATTGGGTAGAGTACCTTCTGTTTCTATTTTGTGGAAGAGTTTGAGGTGAGTTGGAATTAGGTCTTCTTTGAAAGTCTGATAGAACTCTGTACTAAACCCATCTGGTCCTGGGCTTTTTTTGGTTGGGAGACTATAATTGTCACAAAACAGGCTTCAAAAATACAAAAATATTGAAATTATCTCATGCATCCTATCTGACCACCATGGACTATGGCTGATCTTTAATAACTACATAAATAATAGAAAACCAACATTCACATGGAAACTGAACAACACTCTACTCAATGATTGCTTGGTCAAGGATGAAATAAAGAAAGAAATGAAAGACTTTCCACAGTTTAATGAAAATGAAGCCACAACATACCCAAAATTATGAGACGCAATGAAGGCAGTCCTAAGAGGAAAACTCATAGCCCTGAGTGCCTCCATAAAGAAACTAGAGAGGGCATACACTAGCAGCCTGACAGCACACCTAGAAGTTCTAGAACTAAAGGAAGCAAATTCACCCAAGAGGAGTAGATGGCAGAAAATAATCAAACTCAGGGCCAAAATCAACCAAGTGGAAACAAAAAGAACTATTCAAAAAAATCAACCAAACCAGGAAATGGTTCTTTGAGAAAATCAACAAGATAGACAAACCCTTAGCCAGACTAACTAGAGGGCACAGGGACAGTATCCTAATTAACAAAATAAGAAATGAAAAAGGAGACATAACAACAGAACCTGAGGAAATCCAAAGCCTCATCACATCCTACTACAAAAGGCTATACTCAACAAAACTAGAAAACCTAGATGAAATGGACAACTTCCTAGACAGATACCAGGTACCAAAGTTAAACCAGGATCAGATTAACATTCTAAATAGTCTCATTTCCCCTAAAGAAACAGAAGCAGTCATCAATAGTCTCCCAACAACAACAACAACAACAACAACAACAACAATTTGTTTTTATATTTTGGTTCATCTGAGGCTCAGCAAGTGATCCAAGCATTACAGCAAGTGAACTGGGAAAAAGTTATAATGACATTTGATTATACAAGAAATGTTACCTAGCTAGCTACCCTAGAACATCACTCAAGTATTACCCACACTTGCCTGTGGAATTGAAGGGAATAATAATTAATAATTAGTAATAATAATAATAATAATAATAATAATAATGTGATGATAATAAAATAAAGACTTTTAATTGAGCTACTTATTGTGTCAGGTTTTCTAAACATTTTTCAATTAACTATAAGTACTATTGTCACTATTTAACATTTTTATAATAAAATTGCATTAATTTTATATTACTGTTGTGAAAATTCAGCAGAAACAGTGGATTTAAATAACACAGACATTATCACAGCTCTTAAATTTATTACAAAATGTAAAGTTGTGACATTTCTTTTGGTGAATTCAAGAGACAGATCCGTTGTCTTGTCTTGTCATTGTGGGTCCTTGACAGAGCTGATATCTTTGGGATTTCAGGACAGAGGTTCCAGTGTCTTGGCATTTGACACTTTAGAACCATCCCTTGCTTAGGCATCCTACTTGCCATGATTCACTGCCCCACCTACAGGCAAAGCCAGGAGAAGACGGGTGAGGCCTTGTATGGCATCTGGCTGACTCAGCGTCTGCTACATCTTCCTCTATTATGGTCCATATGATTAATATGGTACAATGCAGACAAGGCTGGTTCATTGCTTCATCTCAGGTTCAAGGGTATCACAACCTTAATTTCACTGGCTGGCTTGCTGTCATCTATCTATCTATCTATCTATCTATCTATCTATCTATCTATCTATTGCTGTATATTGTAACATACTTGCAGTTTCCAAAGGAAAGGAGCCTAATGAAAGCAATCTATCCAAACAGTAGAAACACTCCCGTGAGAATGCCCCAGGGCCCAAGTGCTGCATTGGCCATTTCTGACATGAAAGGTAATTCTGCAATGAATAGCACAGGTCAGAAAGGTAGGCTTCTCATAAGTGCCAGAAATTATGCTGTTTTTTTTTTTTTCCTTAGTTTTTAAATCTCTTCTTTGGTAACAGTTATATGATAACATGTTGCAACTCGTTTGTCATATGGAAAAGGTTTTGGTAATGTAACTTGTTGAGATCATATAAGCAAAATTTTCAGAGGAAAAAATATAGTGAACCTTAGTTAGTTATATCTGAAATAATCATTTGGAGATACAGGAAAGGCAAAGTAGCAGGGGTATGAAGGAGTTGACATCACACTGAGCCTTCTGACCAGTGTAATTATTGTATATGAGATTTTGTTTCTGAATTATATGTTTATACATTTATGCAAGGAATTTACCACAATGAAATGGGGATATTTATTTCACTTGTAAACTAACCAGTAAAATCAATCATTATTATAAAGTCACATAGTTAAATTCAACATTTAAATTACTGATGTGGGATATCAATTTTTATTGGACTAAAGAAAATAATGTCATAACTACATCTTTCTTTAAATTTGGGAGTGTACACTTCTCAGCAGGAACTGACACTTTAACTAAGGTTAATATTTGTGAATTAAGAATTTTAAATATGTTCATAAACTTGTAGTTTATGTTCTTCTTTATTCTGTATCAATGCCTGGTTAATTTCTTCTGATTTTAGGATTTTCAAAAGGAATTCATACATTGGCAGGCGTTAAGACATTAATTCACTCTAACAAAATACATTTTACCTTCAGGTACATTTTAATGATAAGAGGAAACAATGGTAAGAGTTCATATTTTCTTACCAAATTTTGACAGTTATTTTTCTAGAGTTGAAATACTCAATTAGACACAAATATGTTTATGATTCATTACTAGTTAATGTTCTAAAAGATTTATTTTTGTGTGCGTGTGTGTGTATGTATGTATGTATGTATGTATGTATGTATGTATGTATAAGCACATATGTGCTTATAAGTGTCTGTGGATATTAGAAGAGAATGTCATAACTCCTAGAGCTGGATTCACGGGTGACTGTGAAATGTGGTTAGTACCAGAAACCAAGATCCAGAAGCATGCAAGAGCAGCAAGTGTTCCTACACTGAACCATCTCTCCAGCCCCAATTTTAGTAACTTTGATACACCAACTTCAGGCAGTTAATGACAGTATAGGAGTCCATCCACTGGAATATACTTCCTAAGTTGTAGAATAACAATTACATTCATCTGAAATATTTAGGAAGCTTCCATCAATACATTTCTGTTTTTAAATTTTATTGTAATGTTATTTACCATATCGACTATATGTAACAATGGTCTCAATTGTGATATTTTTCATAGATGTAACTAACTTATTTTGATCTTATTTGCCCTGTTACACTCCTTATGCCCTTATTAATTCCCACTTAATTCCCTCTTTTCCAAGTAGTTTTTCTCTACTTTTGTGTGCATGTGTCTGTGAGTGTGTGTGGATGTGTGCAGGTGTATTTGAATGAATGTATTATGAATATGTATGTCTGTGTGTATGAGTATGTGCTCATGTGTGTATGGATATGTGTGCATGTGTGCATATGTGAATTAGTTTTATTACAGATGTTTCTAGAAGCATGTTAAATGTACTAGTAGCTACATTACTGTAGAAGATGTCTTTCCCTCTCTTCCTAACCATTATCTGTATCTAAATCCTCCATGTGGTCTGGGGACCTGTTAAAGTTTCTGCTTCTATGAGAGGAGTATGCTGTGTTCATATGTGTGTAGACTATGTGAATAAACTATAAGTGGTGTCATGTGTGCAGCAGCCATATTATACCCCAGGAGTCGGTAGTCAGTGTCTGTAATATTGTTTTCTATGATGTTCCCTGAGCTGTGAAATTGATGGAATTCCTTATATAGACATTTTTAAGCTTCACAGTATGAGTTGTTAGGGAAAATCATTTTCATTGGGTATGTTTGAAAATCATTATACATGATGCATTAATATCCTGCCAAGATGTCATCTAAATTAAAACAGGTACTTCTTATATGTTTTAGGAACACACTTGCTACCATGAATGTGCATGAACTCATTCTTCATATTTGATCTTAACAATATTTTTTGAATTGTGCCAGCTAGCTTTATGTCAATTTAACACAAGCTACAGATGAGAACCTCAATTGAGAAAACACATCCATAAAATCACAATGCAAACAAGCCTGAAGAACATTTTTTTAAATTAATGATTGAAAGAGGAGGGCACTGAACACTATGGGTAGTGCCGTCCATAAGATCCTGGTCCTGGGTCCTGTAAGAAAGCAGCCTGACCAAGACATGGAAGGCAAGCCAGTAAGCAACATTACTTCATCACTCAGAGAATTAGGAAAATATTGGGATCATGTGATAAAGCCACCATTTAGTGAGACAACAGTTGGTCCCAATAAGTTCTGCCTAAGTACATTAATCAAGCCTCTCTATGGAAGTTGTGAGATATGGAGAAGCAAAACAACAAAGACTGCAAGGCTGACTATTAAAAAGCTGGAAAGACTCCCTATTTCCATAGGAGACACCAGACCAGGACAAGAGCAATTCAAGTTCTCATTTTAGGATAGGGAATGCATAATTCCTTTTATGGTTTATCATAGTTACTCATCCAGACATTGAGAGGTAATACCTGACAAACCAATTTGAAAGAAGGAAAAGATTCAGTTTTCAGTCCATCATGTTGGAAAACTGTAGTTAAATAAAGCATCCCACCCCATGGTGGCTATGGAGATAAGAGATGGAATATGTGCTTTCTAAATTCCCTCTCCTCCCTCCTTCCTTCCCTCCCTCCCTCTTTATCTCCCTTCCTGTTTCTCACTCTGTAGGCATGTGTGTGCATATGTGTATTTGTTTGTGTCACTGTGAGTGTGCTCATGTGTTTTAAGGTGTACAGTCAGCAAATAGCCTGAGTTGTTTGTTCTAGCACCCTCCTTGTTTGAAACAGTGCCTTTATTGTCCATTGCTGATTAAGCCAGGCTGATGGGGCCAACAAGCTTTTGGGGGCTTTCCCATCATCTCTGCCTTTTATCTTACCACCAAAATATTGAGATTAAAAATGGGCACTTCCATGCATGGCTTTAAAGTCCTCTGTGGATTAAAATACAATAGGAAAAATTTTTACCTTTTGAGACATTTCCCTTCTTCTAATTTTTCCTCCTCCCCCCCCCCACCTGAACCTCCACCATAGAATGCTAATTCTCAGAAAAAAAATTTCCTAGATTATGCTTTAATAATCCTCTAGGTGCTTTTCAATCAAATCAAGCTGATAATCAAGATCATCACAATTTCCAAACTTATTTTAATTTTTAAAATATTTAGTTAGTTAGTTAGTTAGTCAGTTAGTTAGTTAGTTTAAACACTCAGTTGAGTTGATAGATAGCTTATGTTTTTCTTGAGCTATGGTTCAGAGGAAAAATTTCTCTCTCTCTCTACTTCAAATTTTAAATATCAGAAGTGAAATAAAATATAAATGTTTGAGATTTCTTTATTATATGGATAAGTTTTAAAATTCATTTTGGTTAAGTTTTTTTCTTTAATCTATATATTAGTGTAGATAAAATAAATATTGAATCTTTATTTTAGTAAGTTATATTGATGTATTCTAAAAATTAATTAATGCAATTTGGTTTCCAGTGAAAAGGCAAATTATTTGGAAATAGTTTATGGTTGATAGCTAACATGTCCTCTAAAGAGTAGCCAGTGTTCTTAACTACTGAACTATTTCTGTTTTCTAAATCTTACTGTACAAACCCAGAATTTAAATTCTCATAAATTAGCAACCATACCATTCTGAATTCTACATTAAACTTTATATATATTTTCAAATTAATTTTTATTATTCTATGACTATTCCCAACTACTGTCAGCATTTTTACTCTTTCATCTGTCCCTCACTTTCTCTAGAACTTGAAAGATGTCATAATACCTTTTCTAGCCTATAATGGTACAAATCATTGTTCCTCTAAATGGGTCCTTAAAAACTTTCTGAGACTTTATGTTCAGACAATTGAAGGTCTGTATTTTTTTTTTAATTTAAAAATGTACCTATACACATGAAAAGCCTCAGCACAAAATAACACAAAACTCAAATATGTCTATAATTGTGTGTCTTGTGATCTGAAGAAAAATCTGTTTCTCATTATCTTCATCACTCTAAAGATGATACAGCAACAAAGAGATATGCTTCTGACCTCATAGAGGAGTGGGATCAGTGCATCAATGTCCAATGAGTCATCTTCCTTATTGTCAAAGTAAGAAAACCTGCTAGCAAATCATGATCACACATTCATGATGGTACCACCTTCAGCAACATGTTAACATATATCCCAACAAGCTACTATGTACTGTCTACTCAAATATATACATGCAATTAGAATTATGAGTAATGTATATTTGTAGACTTTCTGTGTTGTATCAATTGGTAGAGCAAGAATTTAATTTTATATGCAAGTGAATCCTTGGCTAAAATATATTTCCCATAGAGGAAATGGTGGTTTTGAGCTATGACAATCCAAATTTCTGTGAAACTTTGCCTTAGTACTACGTCATTAACTGTAATTATTTGCCACTGAAGTTTTCTGATAAATTTTGAAGTCAGAAGTGAGTGAAACTAGTATCCTTTCGGTAGTCTTTGGAAGGCATCAGAAAACATGCTGCCTGACTTCTCATTAACAACAGTAAGTATTTTCACTAGCTATATTTAGCAATAGTATAGCTATGGATCAGTTCCAAGGAAGAATTTTCTTTTTTTTTTTCTCTTTATTAGATATTTTCTTCATTTACATTTCAAGTGTTATCCAGAAATTTCCCCATACCCTCCCCCATCCCCGCCCTGCTCCCCTACCCACCCCCTCCCACATAATGGCCCTGGCGTTCCCCTGTACTGGGGCATATAAAGTCTGCATGACCAAGGGGCCTCTCCTCCCAATGATGGCCAACTAGG